>JAJEJO010004839.1:395744-503919 GCA_020662805.1 Glaucomys volans | reverse complement strand
GGGGATTGAACCCAGGACCTTGTGCTTGTGAGGCAAGTACTCTACCTGAGCTACATCCCTAGCCCTCTTTCAATATACTATGAAACATCCAAAAGAAAACAAAATTCCAAACTATTTGACATAATACATAGAATGAAAAGAAGTAATTTTCCTTGTAGTCATAAGAAAGTGTCAGACTGTCTTCTTATTTCTACAGGCTGATTTATCTTCCTCTCTACAAGTCTGAGAAATCCCCATAGTCAAGACTTGTCCAGCAGGTAGCATGGTGCTTGCTCCATAAATGTATGTCAAATCAAAGAATAAATGAATGCATGTCCTTTCAAATCATCTTTCTATTTGCCTTTTCTCCTTCTTTTTCCCGCTTTATTTGCAGTGACTTTATTTTGTTTATCATTTATTTTTCACCATTTCATTTGATCTCACTGATAGCACCTGGTTTCAGATCATATATTATTTTGTTTTATATGGGATTGATAGATGTAAAAGGTATGATCAGGGAGATTTATAGATATGGATGTAATAACGAAGGTACAGACATGAGCAAGGAAAAACCCTGAATGTTCACTAGGGCTATAACTAGCATCATTCTGATTGCTTGATTCCTTCAGCCTTCAAAACTAATCATTAATATACACTTTCCTCTGTAGCCAGGACAGAGAAAAAAATTGTGGAAGATTTCCAAAAAGGTTGAAGAGGTTATAGGATATCCTTTCAATGGAATGAGAGAATCTGATACTTTAGGAGTGTTCGTCTTTCTTAGCCCTTGAGTAGACTGTTTACAACTCTGCAGATAGAATTAACCTGTGGAAACCGTGTAGAACACTAATAGCAATACGAAGGATCCCTGCCACAGAAATGCAGGCTGTGCTGAGGAATGTGTCTGATTATTGCCCTCTGGATACTGACCAGTTTTGTCCCCATTTGTAAATTCATTTCAGCATTTCTAGTCTGAAAATACACATGTGGCACTTTGATTTCCCTTTTGATCTTGCTGTATATCTCACTGGCCCTCTGATTAATTAATAAGTTAAATAAAGTTTTTGATGCATATTCATCTTATATGAGAGGCATGATTTTACCTTTTTAAAAAACAAATATTAATTTTGTGAAGTAAATAGGGCTGGTTTAAATTAACAATTGTTTTCACAGGAGAGCATTTGGAAATCTCTTTCCATCATTCAAATTCACTTCTCCACTCCCATTTTCAAACCAGCAGTGTTAAAAAGCATTATCGGTGCCTGCCTGAACTTGCTGAGATGGCAAACAGTTGATTATTTCTTCAGCACAATATTCTTTCTTTAATTAGAAAATGAACCTGTTCAAATTCAAAACTCAAACAGACATTTGTGGAGAAATTCAAGAAGAGGATCGTGTAATACTTAACATAGCACCAATTCAGAGCTAAAAAAATTAAAAAACAGAAAATGATTCTCACATATCTGACCCTAACCTGCTGTTTTGGTTTTGTAAGTAATGTCTTATTTACTAAACACAGTTGCCTTTTTGTATATAATTTTCATAAGTAAGTTGCTGTAAAATTTCTTAATTGGATTAAATGTGTCAAAAAAATAGGCATGTATCAAGATAAAGACAAACTGTCACTATTTGATTGAATAGAGAAATGCCCTTTTTAAGCTTAAAGAAGACATGACTTTCTCCTTTAAGGAGACTCAAATATTTGCTTCGGTTTTTATTTTAAGCCACGGAGCAGATCTTACACTTTAACACAGTGGAAAACGTCTCTTCTATCATTCTCCTCTCCTAAACCTCCACTACGGTGGCTATTGCATTTAAAACATAAATGTACCTCTGTGACAATCATGTCACTTCTCTGGTTTTTATTTGTTGGACAGAAAGTGCACATCTTCTCAGATTGATGTTTCCATCTCAGCTGACTGATCTGGCAGGAGGAGCAGCTGTAATTTGCCAACAGGTTGACATAGCAAAGCCCGGGCTGGGCTGACAGCACAGGACCTTTCATCGGGTGTAATCTACAACACATGCATATTATAGAGTGCCAGGTGTGGATCAGTGGGTGTCGCAGTGACACACAAGAAAAGGATATTTCACCCATTTCTGGGTGCTTGATACATTAAAAACATAGGGACGAACCACAGTTTTGCCTTTTTTGGTGGAAAATTACAAAGGTCAACCAAGACTTGGAAATAAATGTGTTATTCCCACCAAGGAAGCCATTGAAAACAAGAACATTAATTTGCTTAAGCAGGTAAGTCTTAACCAACAGGCTGAAAAAGTACTAATAAAAAATAAACAAACAAACAAAAACCGCAAGAATACATAGCAGTGTGAATACTTCATCCAGCTTAACATAGCTAGGAAAATATATGATTCCATGAAAACTGTACTTGCCTGAGATTTTTCTTAAACACATTTTCTTTAAAACAAATCAATTTCCATGTAAAATTAATATGAGAAATATGGAAGAGAAATATGGTACTTTTTTCCTTTAAATTTAGACTAGTTCCTGAATTTCTCCTCTTCATATCCATGACATAGATGCATGAAGTTTAAAGATGCCTAATGATTATTTCCTTCATAGAACTAATTTTCTTAAGAAAATGTGCTAGTTCCTTTTGTCCTCATGCAAGGTTATCGATTGTCAAATTTTCTTAACATCGTCATCTTTCTCTAGGAAAATTTATTCCATACTGATCCTATGCTTTGTCACCTGTCCCTCCTTCAAACTCCAACAGCATCTCTACTCCCTCTCTTATGGAGGACAGCCATTAACTCACCATCTCCATGACCTTCCCTCACCAAACTTGCCTGTACCTGCTCCTCTGTCTCTGGAAACTACCTTTCCAAACTCTTATAGCTTTTCAAAGCTCATTTCAAAGTTTTCTCAGTTCATGCCATCTTTTCTGGATTACTAACAAACTTGTTACAGAATAATTATTCCAATTATCTTCATTGTTTCATATTGCTACTAATTTTCAATGAAAATATAGCCTTCATTGAAATCCACATCTAGATTTTTAAAATATGTAGGTCTCAACAAAATCAGGTATTGTAATACTGTCTTGAGCAGGATCACCTCAGATTGTTATGCCTCTCTTCTTTAACCAAAATTATTATTGAATCTCTTTACAGTAGCCTTGCTTCACCCAAACTGATTAATGTTCTTTGAATTTGGTCAGTATATCCCTGCATCTGAATGCAAATATAGTCATCTTGGAGGTATCAAAAGTTTCAACATAACACACATGGAGAAGATAAAATCTGGGTTCAGTGGTGTCACTGCCTTGTCCCACTCATCCCACCCTAGCCCCAAAGCCACCTAGACAGAAATCCTAAAAGCCAGAATTGAGGAAGTCACAGAAGAGGAAGATATGGATCAGGATGTGAATTAATCAAGGTAACCTAACCAGGTTCCTTTGTCTCCAAAACCATGACAGTTTTACTCTGTTCCTGCCAAAATCAGAGTGTCTGAACTCCTTGTGTAAAGACACAATGTTGTTGCCTAAAGATCCTTAATGGAACTTCATATTTTTATATGAAGATTAACAAAAGCAAACACTTTACTATTATAGTGATGTTTTATCTACCTTCCATTTAATGGGTAATTAGCAGTTTCATGACATGTAGACATGAAAGGGAGAAGATGAGATGATAGAGCCAGCCAAGAGAGTCTCTTTCCTGTCCACCCAAGAGCAAGATCAGGACCACTGGCATCTTGCCATAATACACTCAATTTCTTTCCCTTCAAAATTTTGTGGACTATTAAAAACTCTGAGACTCACTGAAATTTTAAAGAGTCCAGATAAAGGTTCTAGTACTCAGACATTGCAACTTCTATTCACACAAACCAAATACATTGGACTTTTCCTTTCCTTTCAACTCATCAGAAATATTTGTCAGATGTCCCATCTCCTAGAACCTTGGTCTTTGTTAAGCATTATATTCTAATTCCTGATAATGCATGAAACTGCCTCTTGCTAATAATGTACTTGAATTTAACCGTAGTTTTTAATAATGTTGAAACTTCAAAAAGTACAAAAAATTCCAAACACTGTCTTGGAGATACTTTAGCTGTTTGGTCACCCCAGGTCTTTCCCTTTCTTCATGTACCCTTTCAAATGTGGTAGCAATGCTTTCAACAAAGAATATAATATTAATGATGGGTCATTGTTTTTTATATTCATATTTATTAGTACATTAAAGATTTCCCTTTTTTAAAACTTTGCCTTGTTAACAAGTTCAACTTAGAATAAGAAAAGTAAAATCTTTGGACTTAATTCTAACTAATACGGAATAAACATGCAGGACAGGGGACAGTATTAAGAATGACCTTTTAATGAGTATCTGTTTCATGACAGGCTTCACACATAGAAGACAGGCATTATTCCCAGTTCTCGTCACATAAGAACAGAAGTAAGTTTTATCCTTCCATCCATTTGATAATGGGAATTCAGATTCAAAAGATAACTTACTCATGTGTTCTCAGATAATAAATGGTAAATCTAGGATTAAATGTAGATGTATTTGATTCCAAAGTTCCTGCTTTTTGACAAATCTTAGGAAAAAAGACTGATTTTGTGGGTTTTTTAAACTCATAAAAAGAAAGATGTCATACTCAGTTAACTACCATAGAATCTACAAGTAGACTTGTTTTTCTCCTTTTTAAAGTCCAGATAAAAGTAGGTAGCAGCCCAAAGCAAAGATTCTAGAAGGCAATGTGGTTTCAAGAATGGATCAAGAGTGGGAAAGAATGGAACAGCATTTAGAGAAATCAGTCAAGTTCCATGGGAGTTCTCAGGTGTGCTCAGATTTCAAAAGTACCTATGTACAAGCTGAACGAAAGGGCAGGAACACCAAGATGAATGGGGGGCAGGGAGGAGTTTACATCTGCTGGCAGAGCGTGAGGTCTTAGACCTGGACGCACTGAGGCTTGGAAAGAATTCCAGTCATCAGCAGGATTTGCAAAACTTTGATGAAAGGGAACCCTGTGTAGGAAAGGTATTTAATATTTACAGAAAAGAGAGACAGAAGACTTATCAGGCCTCATTTGCCTCTTCATCTCCACCAAGGGAAGATAATGGGAAAAACATACCCAGGTAAAGGGACATGGATTTTGTAATGAGTAATTCTTAGGGTTTTTTTGGGGGGGAGGTGGTACTAGAGATTGAACCCAGGGGCTCTTTACCACTGAGCCACATCCCCAGCCCTTTTTATTTTTTATTTAGAGACTAGATCTCACTTATTTTTTATTTAGAGACTAGATCACCTAAGTCCCTAGGTGCTTAGGGACCTGCTGAATTGCTAAGGCAGGTTTCGAATCCATGATCCTCCTGCCTCAGCTTACTGAGCTGTTGGGATTACTGGACTGTGCCACCATACCTGGCCTTAGTCCTGTTTTTTTTTTTTTTAAATTTCAGTTCTTGTCATTACCCTGTTCCTGATAGAACTTCAGTACCCACAAGGGAGTTACATGCACTGTAACCTTCCTATCCCATTATTTTCCTCAGTAATCACCTTCACAGATATCTGACTTCAGTAAACCCATTCTGTGGCCAACCTGCTGCCCTTCTACCTATAGAGTTAGCATCTTCAAGAGTCATCTGTGCATTATGCCCTTCCTTCTGTCCAAGCCTCCCTCTTGTCAGCAATGATCTCCAGTGATTGACATATCCCTGTCTTCATATATCCCTGTCTCCACATCCCTGCTTCATCCCCAGAAGCACCAGCTCTGATAGGCCAAACTGACCATGAACTTCCCTTTTCCAGGTCCCTATGTGCCACAACACTTGCACTTTGAACGTGTCAGAATGCTCCTAACTACATTTAATATGAGGCCTCTCCTGGTTTTGTTCCACTCCCAACTAAGATGCCTTGTCTCACCTCACAACTCTCACCTATCTCAAAAAACTCTAAGCTTAGATACCTTTAACCTTACACCTTCTCCATTTCTATCATCAAATTATTGAACCCAGCTAGAAAAAAAAATCAGAACAGTTTAGATGGATACCATCACAATTTTGGTTTTAAATCTTAAAAAGGACTTTCAATATATTGTGGCAGTTATTTTTTATGTTTTCCTCTCCTTTTTCTAGTTTTTCAAAATTGATGACTCTCTTTAAATCCTCTTTCCTTCCTGCACTCTCTTTGTATCCAGATGACACAGCACCAACCCCACTTCAAAGATAAAGAAGATGCTATGAGTAATAAACTCCTGCAACCTGTCACCCTTCTACCTATAAAGTTTAATTCTTCAGGAGTCATCCATAATTTGTCCAAGTCTTCCTTCTTATAGGAGCAGCCTCTGTGATAATAAAGAACCTCAGCAATGATCTCTAGTGATTCATATTTCCCTGTCTCCACAGTCTTTCACAGTGGTCTTGGGGTTGACCCTGTGACATGCTGTGACCAATGGGACAATGGCAAATATGATGCAAACTGAGTTTGGATAGAGCTCATGCAGTGATGTTTGGGATCCCTAGAATATAACCATGTGAATAATTTGGGGCTAGCAGAGCAGGATGGTGAAAGACACATAGCCCGATCTCTGCCTCAGATAATATTCAGCAAACTGCAGCCCTAGGAAGCCATTCTACACCATTCAATGAAGGTGATCCACCAGCTGACCTCAAAGATCAGCCAGTCAAGACCAAAAGAAGTGCCCAATTGATACCCAAATTTGTGAGGAAAAACAAAAGTGTTGCATTAAACTACAAAATTTTGGAGTGGTTCAATATACAGCAAAAGCTAATTGATCCTTGTTCCATCTGATGTATCTCTGACTCCTGTATGTTCCACTAGCTCCCTTTCAACAACTTAAACATATTCACGTGTCTCCAATCTTAAGCCACATTTTCACTGTCATGTAGAAGCTTCTTCATAACCAAACTCTTTCATAGAGCTGTCAATTCTCCTTAGTTTTCAAAACTTAACATGAAAATGTGATTATTGCAGCCACCACCCCAATGAAAAAGCTCTTAAAATTAGCAATGATTTGATAAAGTCACATGTTTTATCAAGCCAGATGCTTATCTAATTCGACCTTTCATTTGCACATTTGTAACATAAGTAATATTTGAGCACCGCTTTATAATTTTACCTCCTTCCTTGTCCTCCTGAAACTCATATTTTGAGATTCAATGTAAGTACCATTATTAATTCAGTTTTTTTAAATCCATGGACTTCTTTTTCTTGATTAGCAGAATACATGTGTCCTTCTCTCTGTCACATACTTTATTATACCTCTTTATTTCCTTGAAAGCCTCACATTAGATTTTATGCTTCTAAAAGCACATTATCTATCAAGAAAAAGGCTGTCCAATTAATGTCCCATTCACAATCTCTACAAAAAAAAATGTAGGAATACATTTAACCAAGGAAATGAAAGATTTCTACACTGAAAAGTATAAACACTGATAAAAGAATTGAAGACAACACATGTAATACACATACACATGCACACAAAGGCAAAGACATTCTATGTTCATGAATTAGAAAAATCAACATCATTAAAATGTCATAATTACCCCAAATGATCTACAGATTCAATGCCATCCCCATCAAAATACCAATGACATGCTTCAAAGAAATAGAAAAAATCATAATTATTATGGTTTAGATATGAGGTGTCTCCCAAAAGCTCATGTGTGAGACAATGAAAGAAAGTTTAGAGGTGAAATGATTGGTTATGATAGCTGTAACCCATTCAGTGCATTAATCCCCTACTATGAATTAATTGGACAGTAACTATAGGTACAGTATGACTGAAAGAAATAAGTCACTGGGGGCATACCTTTGGGGCTTATATTTTGTCCCTGGTGTGCAGAACTCTCTGCTTCCTTGTTTACATGTCCTGAGCTGCTTTCGTCCACCATGCCCTTCCGCCATGATGTTCTGCCTCACCTTCAGCTCAGAGCTATGGAGTTGACTATGAACTGAGACCTCTGAAATCACAAGCCAAATAAACGTTTCTTCCTCTAATCATTCTTGTCGGATATTTTGGTCACAGCAATGAAAAAGCTGACTAAAACAATTCATATGGAACTACAAAGACCCAAAATTACCAAAGCAAAACTGAGCACAAAAAACAAAGCAGGAGGTATCACAACACTTGACCTCAAAATATTCTACAAAGCTATGGTAACCAGAACAGCACAGTACTAGCAGAAAAATCAGCATTCAGACTAATGAAACCTAGAATAGAGAACCTAGAAACCAATCCACATATTTACAGTCAACAATGTATGTTGATAGAACATACATATGTTATACAATGTTTGTTCTTAGCATACGTGATATAACGCCAGAAGGGAACTTGACCCCTACCTCTCCTTATATACAAAAATCAACTTAACATGGATCAAAATCCTAAATAAAAGACCTAGTACTAAATATAGAGGAAAGACTATATAAAAACATATAGACAATGAGGAAACACTTCAAGATATTGGTGTACACAAAGAATGGCAAAGACTTAAAAAAAAAAAGAACAAAAACCACAAATAGACAAATGAGACTATATTGAACTAAGAAGTGTCTGCACAGCAGAGGAAGGAATCAACAGAGTTAAGAGACAACCAGCAGAATGGGAGAAAAGCTTTGCAAACTATTTGTCCAACAAAATATCCAAAACATATAAACAACTTACTAGCAAAAACAAAATCATCCAATTAAAAAATAGGTAGATGATCTGAATAGATGTTTCTCAAAAGAGGACCTACAAATGGCCCACAAGTATGCAGAAAAAACAGTGTCACTAATCATCAAGAAAATACAAGACAAAAAGTAACAAATGCTTTTGACGATGCAGAGAAAAGGGGACTCTTACAGTGTCAGTGAGAATGTAAACTAGTTCAGCCATTACAGAGAACAGTATGGAGTTTCCTCAAAAATCTGAATGACTGGATATCATTCTTTTTATGATTGAATTATATTGCAGTCTTTTGCCGCAATGTGAATGGAATTGGAGGGTATCATGATAAGTAAAATAAGCCACCTGCAGTAAGATAAATACCATGTGTTCACACTCATTTGGGGTAGGTAAAAAAATTGATCTCACAGAAGAGAAGAGAATAATGGTCCCTAGCAACTAGAAAGTGTGGAAAGCAGGGGAGAGAGGTTAGATAACAGATATGAAAATATCGTTAGATTGAAGCAATTAGTTCTTGCTTTTCAAAGCACAGTAGAAAAACTATAGTCTACAATAATTTATGATATCTTTCAAAATAGCCAGAAGAGCCCAAAAGCTCCCAACACAGAGAAATGATAAATTTCTGAGATGGAAATGCTCATTACCATGATCTGATCATTATATATTGTATTGAATGATCTGACTATAATGTCCGTGATAAATACCATTATCACTATCTTTCCGCTCGCGGTAAGATGCGACACAGGGTTGTTGCTTTTAACACACTTTATTCTAGCGCCTAATGCATGTTACACAGCTGCTGTTAATGGCACCCCTCATGGCATTCACCTCGCTACCCCCCTGCATAGTCCTTATATACGTGCTCTGCGTCATCAGGTCGGGTGGATGCTCAAGCCAGTCAAGTATCTACTTCCGTGGTGAAAGCAACTACTACAAAATAAAACCGCATTGCCAACCTGCCAGCCGCCATCTTAGCATAGAGTCAGGGGTACCCGGAATACCCCGACATACCATGTCAATTAAAAATTTTTGAGGATTTATGTTTCATTTGTTTAATAATCAAAATTCAAAATCTCCTCAAGAGAGTGAGGAAAATGAAATTTAGCAGAGATGAATGTAATGGCCTGAACACAATTCAAAAACATCAATTTACAAGCAAATGCTACATTTCATTTTAGAGAGTTTATATTTTAAAAGACTAGAAAACTAATTTATCTTTAAGCTCAACTTTATCCCAAAAAAATGGCAGTAGATATGATTTTTTAAAGTAATGAAAACTTAGGTTCATGTGGTAAAAGCATAACCCCCCCACACACACACACACACACACACTCACACACCTCGGAGAGGCTGTGCAGCGCTTTGTAAAATCCTATCTGCTCACTTTGTGGAAGCCACCTTTTCAGAAGCGTGTCAGCACTGTGGGTCTGAACACCATACAGTACAGGTGAATGACACAAATTGAGGATGTTTATCTTATTAAAGAGAAGACCAACACCACAGATGATGGCAGTTTTTCAGATGTGAAGTGCTAGTCCATGGAGGCCCCTGGGGTTCTCATGAACAGAGTTAGGACCTGTAAGAAGATTCAGAAAGGGAAGTTTTCACCACTAAAAAGAAAAAATTTTACCAACTTGAAACAGTTCAAGAATCAAACTGGCCTTCCCTCCTCAGATGCGTGTCCAGTGGAGGCTAAATGAGCCCTCTGTCAGCCTCTCTGCGCTCTCCCGGGGACAGTTTTTCATATTTGGAGCATTTCTCTGGCTTACTATTCTGTAGTTTGGTTGTGTCATGCAATGGCTTATTGACAAGAGGTTTTTGTTGTTGGTATTGCTGTTTTTGTTCATTTTCTATTCCTCTGACTTATTTTACCTCCTGCAGAGCAGCACTGAATCTATTTGTATAGCACTTACTGGAGCTACACTGCAATATCTCTTTGGAACACTATCCTCTGAAATGTTTTGAAGTTGTGCCAGCTGAGGCTGTGGTCATCACTGTCACTTCCTTTTAGTGCTTTCATTCTATCTCTGTCCTTGGAACAGTCCCAGAAGAGGCAAAGGCAGCTTCTTTCACAAACAAAATCAACATCATGCCCTATCTTGATCCAACACAAAAAAACAGGAGGCAGCACTAACTCCAGAGCTCCTGTTCCCAATATTCGAGAGCTTTTTAGAAACATTTCCCTCCCAGTGACTCTGGAAAGCCCTGGTTGTACCATAACTTTATTAGACCAAAGGTTATGGTCTCTGAACAATATTCCTCATTTTCTGCCCCATCCATCAGAGGAGGTGGGAGGCATGAAAGAAAATACTGTTTAGACCCCAGTGGAATCAAAGTTAAATAATCATTTCCATGACTCTTTCCTCAGAAAGAAAAGAATGATAAAGAAATTGGGGTAAGGGTGAAAGTATACATTAGACTAAAAATGGATCAAACCAAATGGGTTGATTTTAGTTTCCCACTCCCTGGGGAAAAGCTAACTCTCCATGAAATGAGAAGATCCCCCATCATTCTTGTAGATGTGTTAAAGGGGTGTGTGTCTGTGTGTGTACAACTGAAGCATGACAAACTGGAAGCAACATGAAAGATGTCACATGAATTGTAATGATATCTTTTGATCTCCATCTAGATTTCCTTTTGACCTCTTAAGAAACCTTAGACAAACTACTTCTTGAGGTTCTACTTTAAGTGTTCATAATATTATTTCAGGTCTCCTGCCAAGTGTGCTAAGTGTTTCATGGCTTCTCAAATGTCAGAGGTTGTACCATGGCAGCCTAGAGTTACCAAAGAACATGAGGTTAAAAATGGCAGAAGGTGTTTCTATATTTCAGGTTGAAATACCTAGATTGGAATAACCTTGAGGGTAAAAACCATCTCTATTCATATTTAAATAATTCAAAGCCTACACACAGACCAGGTTCTTGATTTGTCTTCTAGAATGTGGTTTATTGGATTCTAAAAGATTTAATCTCCACCAGGCAAAGAAGAGTGGATTTCAAACTCCTACAGACGAAATTCATAGATTCTAAGGATTCTTGAGAATTCTGCTCTTAACATCTACAGTTCTGCCAATGAGACTATTGGTGATTCGAAGCAGAGATACAAATTATCAAATATGCCAGAAATAATATTTAAACCATATGTAGTCATTAAAAGCATCTTCAGATTGCACAGCTGTAAAGTCTGGACTATGCTCTTTAAGAACTGTGAGAGTCTGGGTATTAGAAAGCTATTTGGAGTTATCACTAAG
Source organism: Glaucomys volans (assembly GCA_020662805.1). Classification (NCBI taxonomy): domain Eukaryota; kingdom Metazoa; phylum Chordata; class Mammalia; order Rodentia; family Sciuridae; genus Glaucomys; species Glaucomys volans. The sequence goes on along the minus strand of JAJEJO010004839.1, from coordinate 492,043 downwards.
GATAAGGTGCAAGCCTTCTTTCTACAAATCACTCACAATCAAGCAATTGGTGCAGAACTTGTTGAAATTGTCCTTTAGAAACAATTAAGCAAATAAGTACATTAGTAGTGGCTCCCTTCCAACTGAAAGACATCCTCTCCCTGCTGTTGCTGCTGCTGGGTCCAAAGAAATTAGAAAAGACTTAAACAAGGATCTAAGCCTCATTTCGGGTTCAGTATGATGACAAGAAATGCCCAGTGGGACAGGAGACAGACTACTATGATACATTACACCTTGATGTAGCCCATAGTTTTCAGGGCAAAACTCCCTTCTGAGATGATATTCCAGAAAGCACCATTATTCCCAATCATTCCTATAATCAATGGAGGCCAAATCTACCTCTAAAAGTTTGATCATTCATTCTTTGTTGTCTGCAATATTTTATTGAGAGCTGGTGTTTTAGTCAGCTTTTTCACTGTTGTGACTAAAAGATCTGACCAGAACAATTTTAAAGGAGGAAAAGTTATTTGAGGGCTCGAGATCCCTAGCCCATAGAAGGCCAGCCCCATTCCTCGGTTTGAGACGAGGCAGAACTTCAGGGCGAAGAGTGAGGCAGAGGGAAGTAGCTCACATGGTGAAAGGGAAACAGGGAGAGAAAGACTGCACTCTCCAGATACCCATAGCCACACCCCCAGTGAACCACTTCCTCCAGTCACACCTTCCTTGCTTCCATTTACCACTCAGTTGATCCTATCCGGGATTAATTCTCTGATTAGGTTAAGACTAGGACCCAATCATTTCTCCTCCAAACCTTCTTGCATTGTCTCACATGTGAACTTTTGGGGGATGCCACATCTAAACCATAACAGCTGGTTAGAAGTGAGGCCTTGTTCGCAGGACTGATACTAGCGTTGTGTCTCAGATTTAAAAAAAGAAAAACAGGTTTCTGACCTTAAGAGGCTACCCCGTTGATCAAACCAAAGACGTTATGAATCACAATTTAGTCAATTAATTATTTAATTATAGGCAAATGAGTTCTATAAAGGAAACATGGGAGCTAATACCCAAAGTACTGACCTAGTTTTAGGGATCCATAAAGGCTTTTCTGATGACATCATGTTATGCCTGAGATGTGAAGTATGGTAGGAATTTGGAATTTATTTCTCCTGTTGGTCTGCGATTAAGCAAAGGACAACTTGTTTCAATGACTTTCTCTAGGATTTGCATTTCCACTTTAGTGAAAAGTATTCCAGAATTCCCTTTAATACTTCCTTCTATGATTCTAACTGGGAATCCCCCTTTTATTTTTCTTGTTTCCATAATGGTAGGAAGACAGGAGGACAAGGGAAGAATGGTAGAGAGACAATTACTTGAATTGTGTTTTCTTTAAATCAAGAAATGAATAAGTCCATCTTCATATGGGTAAACATAAAACGTGAGAGATTTAGCTGGCAGGACAGAATAGCCATTCAAAAGTTGACCAGTTCCACAGGGAGCTGCTGTGCAGGGACATGATCTTTACTCATGATCTTTACACTTAGGCAGAGCCTAAGCTGAGACACAGACAGGCCTGGGCTTATCCGTGCTCTGGGGATGGGCTTCCTGCACAGAAGAACATGAGAAGATGGTTCCAGGTTTCACATGAGACAATCTCTGGGGACAACCAGAAATAACCAGGTGATATTGGGGGAGGGGCTTAAGGCCCTTTTACCGCAAGCAAAGATACCACAATAAATTTGGGAATATTGGCATGCAGGGACCCATGTATACCCCACAGGCAGATGAACAACAGTTCAGGCTCAGGAATCCTGTTGCTTGGACTTGGGCCTTTTCTACCCTGGTGACCTGGGCAAGTTCATTAACTTCTCCAAACCTAAGTTTCCTCATCTCTAAAATGAGGATAATAGTAATATTAAGTCATAGGACTGATGCAGAGATTACTGAAATGATGCCTATTAAAGTCTGAAGTACTGGCAGTCATTTGGGTATTATTTATTATACTATCAGCATTTTCTATTAGCAGTTGAACCAGGATTTGATGGATTTTGTTGAATAAAAAGAAAAAAAGAATAAAACCACCAAGTTTTGCACCCTACTACCCCCCTTATGATTTTGACAAAATCATCAGAGTTCGAAATTGTATATCTTATGATGTCATTTTCATGCTCAGAATTCATCAAGGTTCCTTGTCACTTCCTTTTCTACATAGCATAAAGGCCTTTTTAACTGTGTATTTCGATTTTCCTGCTTATCATTCCCTTTTATTCAGTCTATATTCCCAAATGAACTCTTATAGTCTCCAACTTCCAAGCTTTGGAATGTGTCATTACTCCCACCTGCAAAGTTCCTTTTACTCTACTTCCCCAAGCACTTCAGACCAATTTGGCAAAATTTTACTTCTCTCCAATGGTTCGTTCAACCATTGCACCCTCTGCATAGCACTCTCTGACTTTTCTGCTAATTACCAGTTCCCTTGGCATTCTGAAACTACTAGAACCTTGTTCACCTCTGTTAGATTTTTGTGCATATGTGTTCCACCCCACTAGACTGTGAGATTCTGGAAAACAGAGGATCTAACATTAGTGTCTAATGCACACTCTCTAAAACAGGTACTTCCGTTCTTATGTTGTGATCCTTTGCTGTTATTTCATTTAAAATTGCCATGCAAGACCTATGACCAGAGCTCTCTTCAAGACTATGAAATCATCTTGTTTGAACTACTCCAGAGCTCAAAGAATATCATTTTTCCCATTCAATAATTCTGGGGCTTTCCCCTAATTTTAAGGAGTTATGGATTTTGACAATTCATAAAACCAGGGCAGGCAAAGGAAACTAGAGGTCTTATGTTAAATAATTAGATTCTACTACAGAATTTGTGCTTCATAAACTTGCAAAAAATTACACAGATTGGTGTTATATATCTATCATCATCTAACAGCAGCAGGTAAGAATCTTGGGCAAGTAAGGGGCTAACACCAGGATATCAGAAGAAAAGCTTCTTTGGATCAAAAGCCAAACAGGCCCCTAGCCTGCCTTGTCTGGGTGCCAAATGCAAGGATTCCCAAAAGATGTGAAACTCGCTGGGCATGATGGTCCACACCTGTAACCCCAGTGGCTGAGGAGGCTGAGGCAGGAGGATCATAAGCTCAAAGCCAGTCTCAGTAACTTAGTGAGGCCCTAAGCAACTTAGTGAGACCCTGTCTCTAAAGAAAATATAAAAAAGGCCTGTGGATGTGGCTCTGTGGTTACGCACCCCTGAGGTCAATCCCTGATACCAAAAAATTAAAAATAAAGAAGAAGAAGTGAAACTCTCCACACCTCCAGTTTGGGGCAATCAAGTCTCTATTTCTTCATTCAGCAAATAGTTCCTGGTCACCTCCTCCACTCCAGGCCCTGTTTGTAGATATTGCAGTAAAAAAGACAGACTAAGTCTGTGCTCTAATAACTTTGGATTTTATGTAAGGAGGAGCATTAAGAATTGGGCATAGTTTGCTTAAATAAACCGATTTCTTTACTCACAGACATTAACTGGCTATTCTATTGAAATAAATGATCCTCCTTACCTCTACAGCCTTCTAATTATAGAACAATAAGATCAGAGAGAGCCAGCTATTGAGATGTTGCCACCTCGTGTGATGAAAAGTGAAGTATGCCAGAAGGCCTGGCAGAAATCCCGACCTCAGGATCACCAAGATCCTTCTACCTGTCAATGAGGTCTTATCCCATCCTCTTCCTCATCTCTCTGGACCATTTATCTATATGCAATCTGGAATAAGAAATTCATTGCAATGCCAGTCATCTGCTTATGTGAACAGGAGGCCATTATCCTAAAAAACTAAAGTTTTAATTAGCCACCAATAGTGGTATCATTTTTTTATGACTTTGTTTTGCTTGTAAATATTTTCTGTTCTTCATGGGGAATATGATAGTTTAAGACAGCATTTGCTTTTAGCATAGCTGCTTTACATTTCCTGATATTTAAATGATCTCTAACATTAAAGTTTTTTTTTTAAAAAAAAAGTACAACTAATTCTGAATATTTACATTTTCATTAGTTTGTTATAAAAAAGAATTCGCCGAGGCCATGAAAACATGAACATGATAGAAACCATTTACAATGGAGGTTAAAGGTGAATTGATGGGGAATTAATTGAATTATGATTGTATGAAAACATAAAGAACACTCGACTATTTTCTGTTATAAAAATAAAAGATGCAGTATTAGTGGGATATAAAAACACAGCACAGAAATTTATTTTGAATTCTGTTCATTATCTTTTCCTAGAGTTTAAGGTAGGAACATATAAGAAGTCCAGTGCTTCTATCATAGTTCAAAGTTTCTTAATGGCAACACTTAGAAAATGCCAAGACAGAATGCTGACATCCTTAGATCAAACGATTTTATACATTTGGGAAAACCAATCAAGTAATTGATCAGGAATGTGAAAGTAGCACTTTACTTTTTTCCTTATATGAGAACTATCTGATTTTATCCTAATTTAATTACTGTGTTACCTAAGGGCAGTAGAGAAGTTCTGAAAAGAGAAAGGAAATTGAAAGGGCAGCAGAGCAACGGGGTGGCATAGTCCTCTAGGGAGTTTTTATCGTCAGAAGACAAACAAAGCCAGCTAAATATTACAGAAGAATCGTTTAGAACTTAAAAGGGAAAAAAAAGACAAATTCAAATGGTACAGATTGCCCAAACTAGTAAACAAATTTTGAAACAATTATTTTCATGTTATTTTAGGCCAAAAAATTCAATGAAGTCTGAGAAATGCTATCATATGATTTGTTTCCCTTAGACCAGAATTCTTTCATCTCCAGACTACCTGATCTCAACTACCTAAATTAATATTTTCTATTGTTCTTTCTAGATCTACATGACAGTAGAGTATATTTTGACTTATACATACATAGAATAAGTATAACTTGTTCCAGTTAGGATCCCATTATTGTGGTTGTATATGATGTGGAGTTACACAGTCATGTATTCATATATAAACATAGGAAAGATACGTCCGAATCATTCTATTGTCTTTTCTGTTCCTATTCTCCCTTCCTTCTCTCCATTCCCCTTTGTCTAGTTCAATGAACTTCTAATCTTCCCCTTCCTTGTTGTGGGTTACCATCCATATATCAGAGAAAATATTCTGCCTTTGATTTTTTGGGACAGGTTTATTTCACCTAGCATGATATTCTCCAGTTCCATCCATTTTCCAGCAAATGCCATAATTTCATTCTTCTTTATGGCTGAGTAATATTCCATTGTGTATATATATACCACATTTCTTTATTCAGTTATCTGTTGTAAGGCACCTAGATTGGTTCCATATCTTGGTTACTGTGAATTGAGCTGCTATAAACACTGAAATGGCTCTGTCATTGTAGTATGCAGATTTTAGTCCTTTGGGTATAAACCGAGGAGAGAATGATTGAGTCAAAAAAAAACCAACTACCCCAATCAATAAATGGGCTAAGGAACTGAATGGGCACTTCACAGACGAAGAAATATGAATGGTCAACAAATATATGAAAAAATGTTCAATAATTAGAGAAATGCAAATCAAAACTACACTGAGGTTCTATCTCACCCCAGTCAGAATGGCAGTTAGAAGAACAGAAGCAATGATAAATGTTGGCGAGGATGCAGGGAGAAGGCTTACTTATACACTGCTGGTGGAACTGCAAATTGTTGCAACCACTCTGGAAAGCAGTATGGAGAGTCCTTAGAAAACTTGGAATGGAACCTAAATTAATATTGATGCCTTGTTTTAAAATTACTAGTTGCACTTCTACAATAAGTAATATTTTTTGAACATCTAATTGCTCATCTATTATCATTAAGTTTCTGCAGACTCAAAACTTTGGTTTCAGATAAGCTTACAATTTAGCCATCAGAGGTCTTTGGATTAACCCATATTTTCAATGGAACAGAAATCACATTGGTACCATATTGCTTTTAGAGCCATGACACCAGGAAGTAACTGCATTTTACAAATAAACATGAAGACACATGTGTTTGTGTATGTGTGTGTTTGTATATACTTATCTCCTACTTAGAAAACTTTCATTTTTATCACATTGATTTCAAAATAACCATGATCTTACAACTGCCTAATACAATGACTATTTTTTTCTTTCAGATTTTCTTGTATCTAGGGAAAATTACAGGTATTATTTGAGTAATAAAAAATAGAGATTTTTAAATATAGGAACATTAATATATATATATTATAAATATGTCCCCAGAAATAAGTGTATAAATAACACTTACAGAGAAAAGCAGCACATGTGTGAAACTTAGAGAAATTCATATTTTCTTGAGTTTGTATTCTTAACCTGTCAAAACTATTATGTGTGGCAACAATTCATGTTTCCCTGAATTCTTATTTATTTCTCATTATTTTATTTACTGACTGCTTATACAATCATAATGAGATTAGTGTCAAGTTCCTCTGAAATATGAAAAGGGGTCATTATGCATATCATAAGCCTTGAATTTATTTTATTTTTCTTTTAATTCACATATCACAAATTTTTCTTATCTCAAAAGTTCTTAATTGTTTCACACACACTTTAATTTTATTATGACAGACAAACTTAATAAATTACCAATTAGCAGAAAAAAATCTGTGAGGAAAAGTATAAAACTAAACATAATGTCAGAAAAGAATGACATAGAAAGGTTAGGATCCAGAATTAGCATATAAAAATACCAGGCTCCCAGACACATTAATTTCAGATAAAAATAAGATTTAGCATAAGTCTATCCCATGTAAAATTTGAGATACACTTGGACTACAAAAGTATTCATGTGCTTACCTAAATTTTAAATTAAATTGGGAGTCTTGGACTGGGGTTGTGGCTCAGTGTAGAGCACTTGCCTAGCATGCGTGAGGCACTGGGTTTGAGGCTCAGCACCACATAAAAATAAACAAAATAAAGGTCCATCAACACCTAAAAAAATATTTTAAAAACATTGGGTGTCTTATATATTACCTGGCAAGTCTAATGAAGGTGAATACATAGGTATTGTTATTTGTCACAGTTTCATCTGTTTTTGGTCAAAAGGCAAATTTCACACATTCAAGAGCTGTTTCCTTCTACTCTCAGGAAGTACTGACCCTTCTCCATCTACTCGGGTGGTTTTCCCCTTGACTTGGGGATCAGTCTCTTAGACGGGACCAGTCAGTGGAAGGGACATCACACTTCCCACACACCGGCAAGGAGAAAAGTGTATTTACTAGGCCACAGTGATAAAGGCTTACATATGAGCCAGACTCTACACAAGGGGCTGGCATTCCTTACCTCCTTTCATCTCCAACCTCCCGTCAGCCCCCTGAGGTAAGTGCTATTAGAATTGCCATTTCACAGATAAGGAAACTGAGGTAGGAAAGGTCAAGTCAATTGATCAAGATTGCACAGCATGTCAGTGAGAAAGTTAGACCTTCAATTTAATCAGTCCCTGCAGGGCTGAGCTGTCTTTCTCTCCCAGTTGAAAAAGATGCAGCTGGACCTGCTCCTGTCCTTCTGGAGAGCACCCTTTCCCCACCTTTGCCACTCCCCTTCTCTCAAAGGTGTGATGGACAAGGACTGCTGGACTCCAGGCCCCCTGTTGGACAGCCCCACGGCTTTCCTAACAGGTTGTCTGAGGACAACCAGGCTAGTGGGAACTGTTGTGTGTGAGCATAGAGAGAGGCAGATCCAAGGATCAAAGGCCCATGTGACTGTATTCTTAATAAAAGACATTCTAATTGGGGTGAGATGAAATCTTAAGGTGGTTTTGATTTGCATTTCTCTTATAACAAGGGATGTTGAACATTTTTTCATAAATCTGTTGATTGCTTGTAGATCCTCTTCTGTAAAATGTTGTCGAGGATGTGGGGAAAAGGGTACACTCATACATTGCTGTTGCGATTGAAAGTTGGTACAGCCACTCTGGAAAGCAGTGTGGAGGTTCCTTAGAAAACTTGGAATGGATCCACCATTTAACCCCGCTATCCCACTCCTTGGCCTATACCCAAAGGACTTAAAATCGGATTACTACAGTGATGCAGCCACATCAATGTTCATAGCTACTCAATTCACAATAGCTAGATTGTGGAACCAACCTAGATGCCCTTCCATAGATGAATGGATAAAGAAATTGTGGTGTATATATACACAATGAAATATTACTCAGCCATAAAGAAGAATGAAATTATGGCATTTGCAGGTAAATGGATGATGTTGGAGATTGTCATGCTAAGTGAGATTAGCCAATCCCAAAAATCCAAAGGCCAAATGATCTCTCTGATAAGTGAATGATGATGCATAATGCAGGGTGGAAGGGTGGCAAGAATGGAGGAGGGATAGATAGCATAGAGGGAAGGGAGGGGTGGGGTCGGGGTCAGGGGGTAAGAATAACAGAATGAGACAGACATCATTGCCCTGTGTACATGTACGAATGCACAGATGGTGTGACTCTACTTTGTGTCCAGAGAAACAACAGCTGTACTCCATTTGTGTTCAATGAATCAAAATAAATAAATTTTTTAAAAAGGCCCATGTGATTTCTTGTCCATAAAATTGAAGAGTAAAATGTTAAACTCTTCATTATTTTCAAAATAATGATCAATTCTTTTTTCCAAAATTTTCAGTTTTTAAAAATTAAGCTTTTTAATATCATTTTTTTCTGTTTCATAAAAACATTGTCTATATTTTTTAAAAAAGTAATAGACCTGAATACTACTAGCCCAACTTATTGAACATTAAATTCTTAAAGAAGAATAAATATAACTTTTTCAATTTAAAACCTGAGATAGTATTTTGCTTGTTTCCTTGTTTGTTTGTTTGGAAAACTTAATTGGCTGACAATACCTAAATGACAGGCTATTTACATGTATGATCTATATTAACTTAATTGAATCCCACAACAATTTTATGTGATAGATGTATCTTCCAGATAAGGAAATTGAAGTGCAGAGAGGTTAAGGAACTAGCCTGAAGTCACACAGCCAGCAAGTAAGTCTAAGAAGCAATATTCAAACCAAGCATTTTGCTTCCAGTTTCCACTCTTAAATAGTAAGCTCTTGAGAATATTGTTTTCCTAATGATAGAATTATTCATTTTTTTATCATTCATTTTGATACAACTGAGTACTTCCTGCTTGGAGTGGCCTCCTTGCCTATATGTGTATAAGGTTGAGGACAATATTTTGAAGGTCTAATGATCAGACCTTGAAGGGGAACCCACAGAATCACTTTGTGTTCCTGGCTCAGTCATCTCAACTCATTTGCACCAGAAATTCACCACTACACAATAAAAGGCCAATGGCCAGGGCCAGACTTGGCTCAGAAACTGTAAGGTTGGAGCAAGGACACCAGAGACTTCCGAAGGACTTTACAGAAGGCTGCCAGGGGATTAGCCGAGCACCCCTGTGCCAGGTTCACTTAACAGGAACATGGCGAGTTGTGGACACTAATTGGTCCTCACAAGTATTTTGGGTGATATAAAAATACAACTGCAGGAAAGGCAACTTCCCCTTAGAATGTGACCTGCTCCTGTAAGTGCAGGCTCCCTCATGTATTCTCACTGGAGTACCTGAGAAACATTTTATTATTGATCTCACATTTTTAAATGTGTGCCACCTCCCTTTCATGCCCTCAAAACTTCTATGCCTGCCACAGTTAATATTAAACACAGGGACAGCATAACTGTATGTCCTACTTCCTTTTGCTCATCTTGCGCATGTCTCAAGGCCCCGGCCACCGGTCACCTCTTCCTACACGCTTTAGTTATGTATGCAGGCGTGTGCATGTGTGTATGCATACATAGGCATGTATGCATGTGCTCATGGAGCAAAAGGATTTGATTTCCATTTTCAATCTATGGTATATAACTCCTGGATTGATTATACCTTTATTCAAAACTCTAAGAGTTATGACCCCCAAACAGAAAAATATCTAATCCGAATATTGCATCACAGTTCACAGAGGCACACAGACCACACCATGTAGGGTCTACAGACATGGTGTTGTGCTTTGGATGTAAGGTGTCCCCCAAAAGTTCACGTGTAAGACAATGCAAGAAGGTTCAGAGAAGAAATGATTGGGTTGTGAGAGTCTTAACCCAATCAGTGAATGAATCTCATGATAGGGATGAACTGAGTGGTAACTGAGGTGTTACGGTATGGCTGGAAGAGGTGGGAATTGGGGGCATGGCTTTGGGGTATAGATATGTATCTGGCATGTGGAGTCTCTCTCTTTGCTTCCAGAGCAACATATGAGCTGCTTCCCTCCACCACATTCTCCGATCATGATGTTCAACCTCACCTGGAGCCCTGAGGAATAAGCCAGTTATCCATGAAATAAGACCTCTGAAACCGTGAGCCCCTAAGTAAACTTTTCCTTCCATAAAATTGTTCTGGTTAGATCCTTTAGTCACAGCAGCAAAAAAGTGACTAAAACACATGGAGTCACAGGTGTGTGAGAGAGAGAGGTTGGAGGTGAGAAGATGGCAAAGAGAAACGAGAGTGCGAAAGGGAACGAGGGAGCGCACTCAGCAGTGCCCCATCTCCAAATGTCCCCCCGATGTTGCCTTAACCAAATGCTAAGCGAAGCAGCCAGAGGCTGTGCTACCACATGCCTAGTCCTGCATGGCACTTACTCTGCCCAGGACACTCTGTGTCCTGTACAGACACTGACATACTCTGTCCTGTAACAAACAGTTCACCCCAGTTTGTCTATCTAAACCATTTTTTCTGATATTACATGAATCTCTGCTAATCTAAAGAAATCCCTTATTTTTTAAAATTATTTCCAAAGGAAATATTTCAGGACTATCTTCTTCCTGCTCATACTTTTTTTTTTTTTATTTTAACCTTACCTATGTCTCTTTAGGTCGTTTTATAAAAGGAGCTTTGGAAAGTCAAATAAAGTCACAGAAGTTGCCTGTGAGCAAGGACTGTAGTCCTGGGTATCAAGTGTCACCCACTCAAAGTGAAGTCAGCTCCCAACTTGGGGTCCAGAGGGACTGAAGCAGGGTTCTCACAGCTGCACAAATTAACCACCCCACCCCCGTGCACACAGCTGAACTCAGGGAGTTAGGAGTGACAAGCTTCAGACTAGGAAAATAACAAAAAGAAAAAAGAGAGAGAGAAATAGTGTGACCTCAAATTATTTTCCAAAGGGGAAAAAAGGGAAAGAAAATTCTGATCTCAATATCAAAAAGAAATTGAATAGTTTGTCAGTGATGACAGCACCAACCTGAGCACTAACTTACTGGATTTAATGTTTGACAAAATGATTTAATACTGACCAGTGGCAAGAGTCATATGGAGAATAATAAGTTATATATGTCAAAAATCACATGCATTCATAATTAGTTTGATGTGTGTCACAGTGTAGTAAAGACCAAGAATTGAAGCTGATTACAATATTTAGCTGGCTAATACCATGTTGCAGAAATAATAATGGTGTCAAATAAGCCCTTTAGATTTACCTTCAAGGGACTATTAAGACTTTGTCTCAGTTTTCAAGCCTTTGTTGCTTATTATTAGTTAGACTTTGAGACCTTCCAACACAAGAAATTGTTACAATTTGCAAGTACTGATAGAACCGGGCACTGATATCCCCTGTCACCTGGAGCAGTCTTATTTCTGAGTCACAGCACATTTTTACTACCTGTTTTCACAGTGCTTAAATAAGAGGGTAGTCAAGTCTATACTATATCACATTAATATTAATGCTAGATACAAGTTTTTCTTTTTCATTGGCATATGATTAAGATGTTCTTATTTAGGTTCAGTGCATTACTCTAAATTGTCTTTTTCCCATTTTTCTAAGATTATGTTTCAAGGACTTGCATTTTGAATATCACTAAATTCAAAATTATAATCCTAATTTCAGGTGGCATGAATTAAATGTTATGTTAGTAGAAATCTAATGGCATAATTTCTAACTTACAAAAAGTTTCTAGGGTGGATAATAATCATGTAGAGGTAAAAAAAATATTAAGAGTGATAGATGACCATGCTTTGAGCATTCTTTAAAGCATATTTCATATAATAAATTACACAATCCTTGCAACACCACAATGAAGTTGGTATACACTATTACCTTCCCTTGTTACATGTGTTAGCTCTCAGGCACTGTGACAAAACACCTGCAATAAACAATTTATAAAGAGGAAAGGTTTATTTCGACTCATGGTTTCAGAAGTTCCAGTCCAAGGTCCCTTGACCCCATTGCTTTTGGGCCTGTATCAAGGCAGCACATTTTATTGGGAATTCATAGCAGAAGAATCTGCTCTCCTCCTGACAGCCAAATGAACAAAGGAAGGAACCAGGGTTCCTAATATTTCCTCCCATGGTGTACCCCCAAATTCCTCCAATTAGATCTCACCTCTTATAGGTTCTCCAACTCCTGACAGTGACACAGATTAGGGTCAAAGCTTTTGGCCCCCAGGCTTTTGGGGGAGATTCAAGAATCAAACTACAGCATTACAGATGAAGGAATTAAGGTAAGCAGTAGTAACAAGCAGTCATTTCAAATACATGCCCTTAACCTCTACATCTCTGATCCACATGTGCACACACTGCCACCAGTTTACATCTAAGAATATGAAGCTGTTGGGAATTACTAGATGAACTAAGAGCAAGTTCCCAATTCAGATTATATGCTTACATCTAGGAAGATTCTTTAAAAGACAAGACATAGAATCTGATTGGTTGTATATGCAAGAGAAACCTCTTAAGGAAAGGGACCTCTTCTAAGGCAAAGCCAAGGAAAGGTGAGTGGAACAAAGGTAAAATAGGTACTGTGAGCCTCCAACGGAAGTGAGACGCTGACGTGTACGTCTCTGGAGTATGAGCTGGGATCTCGGGCGGCTCCAGGTGGAATGGCAGTCGTGTGCTACACAGGGTCGTGACAGTGGAAGAGCAGCAGCAGCAATGGTTAACAGCAGCAGGCAGGTGACCGGGAAGCCGGCAAGCTTAACAGAACGGTGACAAGTTAATGATCATTCCATACTGAATTTCCTTTCACTGAGATAATTGGTACGAGTATCAGGGCCCTATATTGGGTGAAGAGAAGGAGAATTTAGAAGTTGAGACCTTTCAACACATAGACTTTTTCTGGCAAGATATTTACATATATGCAAGAACTCATTTACCCAGTTGTTGCTTTTTAAGTGCCAACAAGTTTTGAATTTTGAAAAGTACAATGACTACTAATAATTCTTAGGATACACAATTATTGATATATTATTGATTTATAGTAGTGTATCAGAATCACCCAGATGGCTTATTAAACCACAGTTAGCAAGGCCGTATGCCCAGTTTCTGATTCAGTCAATCCAAAGTAGAGCCTCCAACTTGTGCCTCTAGGAGTCCCCAGATGATGCTAATGATTCCCATCCAGGCACTACTTTGAAAACTACTGGACAAACAACAGTGAAGTAAATATTTTTAAAGTACTTTAAATGGTCCATTTAAAAACATTAGTATACACTATGTTTATAAATCCAAATATGCTACTAACACATGCAAAAATATTGCCAAAAGAGAAAAGAACCTGAATGTGACTCAACTTTCAATTTTTAAAAGAAGAGAAAGTAGGAAAGAAGACCAAAAAAAAAATAGTGGGCAGGTGGGGTGGCACATGCCTGTTATCCCAGTGGCTTGGGAGACTGAGGCAGGAGGATCAAAAGTTCAAGGCTTACCTCAGTAACTAAGCAAGGCCCTAAGCAATTTAGCAAGACCCTGCCTCAAAATAAAAAAAATTTTTTAAAAGGCTGGGGTTGTTCCTCAGTGGTTAAGTGCCCCTGGGTTCAATTCCTAGCACCAAAAAAGAAGAGGGAAGAGAAGGAAAGTAGAGGAAGAGGAAGAAAAAGGAGGAAGAGTGGGAAGAGGAGAATAAGAAGGGAAGAAGAAAGAAATAATTACAGAATGAATCTGAGTCAGGCAGTGGCAGCAATGGTGACTTTTCCCATAAATGCAAACTGGCATCCGAACTTACCAGTTGTATAGCTATTCAGGACTGGCTGAGGCTGAGAAAGCCTTCATTTGCTGGCTGGATCTCAAAAACGAGATAAGCACATGCTCCTTGCCTTCATCCAGCACAATGACTTTAAGGATGGAGCCAGTCAGTGCCGACCATGGACGTGAACTCAGAGCACACAGGCAAACTGCAGAGAGGGAACAGTCGCCCTGCCAATCACATAGCATCCATTCACTTCCACCTGCCCCATCTCACCTCCAATGAGAAGCTCACGCTGGCCTTCAGGCTCCACTGTCTTGCCGTTGACTCTGAGCTGTCTACTGGACCCGAAGCTCAGGCGTACAGATGCTGAAGACCAACACCCTCAAACCTCACAGCTTCCAGACACTGACAAGGATTAGGTGCAGTGCTGGAAGATCCTAGGGAGGCTGGAATAGTCTTTTCTCCCACAGTCTTAGGAGATTTACTCAGACTTTACCCTCAACAATCCAATCTAGGGCTGGGGGTATAGCTCTGTGGTGGCATGCCTATCCAGCATGCGTGAGGCCCTGGCTTGATCCCCAGCACTGAAAAAGAAAATCCAGTCTACATCCTGGAAGTGTACATTGAGTGTGAACTGTTGGACCAAAAGTCAGCCTGCAGGCAGCAGAGAAGTCTGGGACTTTTGGACCTAGTTCCTGGGCTGAACCTCTAAGAGACCCCCAAATTCTGAGAGACCTGCAGTAGGAGTCCAGCTATTTCCACTCCAACCGAGATTCCAGCAGCCTTGATAGAGGACTTGAAAATGGGAGAATGTGAGCCTGGCCCCATTACTAGTCCCTGAACCTTAACACCCTACTCTGTTCCCTTCTGTATATTTCAGGGTCCTACCTCCCTACTCTGTGCAGATGTGTTTTTGGAGGAGGTAGGCTCATAAGCCCTGTCATAAACATTCCTTTGATCTCAAAACAAAACACTACAGGGATGTAATCAGCAAAGTGCAAACTATGCGTAACTCTATAGGAAAAAAAATTTGTATCTCTTGGGCAAATAAACTATAGGGGGAAGCAAGAAAGATGAAAAAGAAAGCCTATTGATTAAGAGAGCTTAAAGCAATATTAAACAGTTATGATGTGTGGATAATGTTTGATGCCAATTCAAAAAACAAACTGTGAAAAACATTTTTATGAGACAATTAGAAATGTGAACAATGCATAGGTATTTAATGATATTAAAGTGATATCGTGAGTGCTACTATTTCAGGTGTGATAATGATACTGTGGTTAAAATGTTTTTTAAAAAGTATTTAGGGTTAATTGTTAAAATATTTCCAAATAATAAAATGTTTAGGATTTGCTTCAAAATAATGTATGGATAATGGAGCATAATAAATTAAATGAGATTAGGCATGAACTGGAAATCCTTTGGAGCTCAGCAATGGATTTTTAGCAATCCAATTTACTATTCCGGCTACTCCTATGTCCTTGAAATATTCCATAATAAAAACCATCAATGAACTAAAAAAGTGGATGAATTTTGTCTTAAAACTCACTTATAATTTTTTAAATTTTTCTTCTCTATTCATTTTATGGCTACGAATATTCCAGGTTCATCATGCTTCCCAACTTCACCAGAAGAAAGGATGGTACCATATAGCATGGTCCTAACAGAGAATGTGAGAAGAAGAGAAATACCCACCAAGCAGAAAATACTCAGCCCCCCACTGTAGTAAAGTATCCCCAAGAGATAAATATGCAGGCAATGTTGAGGTTAGGAAGAAGGAAGTAGTTTATTTCTCCTAAGCACTTTGTGGTAGTTCTGTCAGCTGTTTGTGCCATGTGTCCTCTTTTCCCGCCAGATGCAGCATCTGTCTCATTTAATTAGCAGGACAGTCTGTTACATATGGGGTTTAGAAAAATGAAAGATTTCTGCAGGCTTCTCTGCCTATGGTATTTTGGAATGTTGTTATTTGTAGATGAATCTGATAACTAGTAATTCTTTTTGTGTTTTTTGGTCTGGTGATGGTATAGACAAAGAACTTAAATCCCATAGAAGGTCTGCATACCTTGGAACAACTTGACTCTGAGAACATCATGGGAGATGAAGAAGATCAAGGGATAGAGACCAACTTCCTGTCTTCCTAAGTTGGCAGTCCATTTCCAAGAAAGATGTTCTATGATCCTTTCATTTAAAGTTTTCTGTTTTATATTTGAACACTCTCAACTTTTTAGTGGCTTTCCTCCCTGAGTATTTTCTGCTTGGTGGGTATTTCTCTTCTTCTCACATGCTCTGTTAGGACATGCTATATGGGACCATCCTTTCTTCTGGTGAAGTTGGGAAGCATGATGAACCTGGAATATTTGTAGCCATAAAATGAATAGAGAAGAAAAATTTCTCTAAGGTCACACAGTTAGTAAATGGCAGAGCAATACAAAAAAATAAACCAAACATGAAATTGAGTAGCTGATCTTGGCCCTTTGCTTCTCAAAAGGGAAAGTTTTAGCCTAGAAGAGGAGACAGACATAAACAATCATCAATAATGCTAATGAAGAAAGTAAAAGTGAAATACTAAAAAAAAGATTTGGCAATAATTGACAGTAGATGTTCAACTATTTTTTTAAAAAGCTTTCCTGTCACATCAAAGGATTTTCTGCAAGAAATTTCATGAGCACTTCTCATGGGTGTTGACTGCTGTTGGGTGTTGAGTCGATACAAAAAAGAGGAAGAGACATTTTCTGCGATATGGACAGAGGATCCACTCTGCACTGGGCCAGCTCCCAGAGACAGAGGAACACTGGCCACTGCCTTCCAGAGGTTTAGAGACTACAAGTAAAAAGAGTATACACAAAACTAACTCTTCTAAATCAATTTAGGATGTTTAGAGAATATGTTCTATCCTTTCAGTCTTCCCCCATTGGTCTGTGAAGTGACCAGTTTTTGGTTTACTTTACTGTGTCATTGCTGCAACCAGGCCCTGATTTTAAAAGTTCTCTCTGTTCTCATGCTCAGCGTTCACTACATTTTCTTGTAAGTCACCCAAAACAAGATTTTTGTTATGCTAGCTGATATTTTCTGAATGCATGCAAACTATGAAAATTAACTATTGGTAATTTCATTCTAAGATGGACTCTGGGGGCTTGATGTGCTATGATATCCCAATCACCAAATTTTAGTCAAACAGTGAAAGTGATCCCAAATATGGAATTAACACAGGATTTTGCACACTGAAGTTCCCCTCCTGCATCAGAATCCAGATTGCAAGAACACAAATGTGTGTCCTTCGTCATGCGTATTTATTACCTGTACTTTTCCAAAGGTATGTTCAGCTTTCTTGGAGAATACACGTTATTTCAGCATGAACACAATCAGGTAACAATCACAGTCATCACCTGGGGCATGATATTGGGTTCAGAGTCTGTGTACCTGCTAGGTCAAGAGCATAACTAATGCTGGCATGGACAGCAGCTCCAATGTGCACTGCACGTGGGGACAATGTCCAAATCTTGGCTTGATTCTAAGATAACCAGAGGGAAGTCCCATTTTCCCACCCACCAAAAACATTCTCCATATTATGTTGTGGTCTGATTTGAGACAAATGGATGCAGGAAATTTTGAACCCAACACACATAACTTAAAATTATTTCTTGAATACCTTCCATGAGTAGAGCTGTCCCTATCTTAATGTACATGTCCTGGCCCCAGAGATCAAAAGCACCCAGAGAGATACTGATGGGCGTGGCCGCTTGTACCTATTTCCCAGCATACCCGGCATCAGTCATTTTGAGGATATTCTGTGGAAAACCAGGACACGCTGCAATTATGAAAGCTATATTCTGGTAAATACCTTAAATGCAAGCTGTTATTATTTGGTTGTATTGAAATAAAATGAAATTGCTTGACAATTACAAAAGACTATAAAACTGCCTTGCTACTGTTAAAGAAACCATGAAATAAGTCAACATATCTTCCCACACTTAAAACAGGCCCAATTTATTTCGCTGTTCATGCCCACACTCAGATGTTCCCAGTGCATCTTGTGGGCATAATCTAGCATGTCATCAAAGGAACAGTGGCTGGTGGTATATTAACTCCAACTTTGCAGTCATTTCCCCCCTTTGGCAAGGCTGTCCTGCTTTTAAATATATCTCATTTTAGCATAGAGAGTCAAAGCTCATAAAAGTAAGAATATCAGACTTGATAAACCTGCTCAAAGCCCTTTACTGGAGTGGGAATTCTCTGTTTCTGAGAAATTGAAAGATTTAATGAATATATTCTTGTCATATTATGACATCTCATTTTTCCCTCTCATAAATACTTGTCAGGTTTATGATTTCCCACCCATTGGCCAGGAATGGCATTGCACTCACTGCCATGGTGGGCGCTCATACCAAGTTTAATTTCTCTCACAAGGAGAGTTGACAAAAGATCACAGCCACTAAGCCCTGGAATTACCCTAGATATTGCCCTCTGTGCTCTGCAAATGAAATCCTACAGAAGACCCTTTGGAAAAGAAGACATGATGGTTAACACTCAGAAATCCATTTTGCACAGGGCAGCATTCGTACACACAGAAGTGCGAAATAACAGGCAGAGCTGCCAGTTCCTCGATGAGAAAAGTCAGATGCCTAGCTCTATACACACACACACACACACACACACACACACACCACACACTGGAACATACACACACACACACATACACACGCTATCCCTTGCAGACCCAGGCATCCCTCCCCAGCAGCTTCTCGTCCCCACTCATTTATCTCTCCCTTGGTCTCTTTCTCTCATGCCCTTGATTGACTACCAGGTCAGATAAGATATTAAGACCAGTGAAATCAGAACCAGATCGCACCTGTCCCTTCTGCAGCCAGAAGAGAACTGAAATAAAGCACTTATGAAACTGCTGTGATCATAACCTTCAAAACACTGAAGTCCTCCCAGCTGTCGGCGTTCCCAACCAAAGGTTCCACAATAGAGACGCTGGCACCGAGGCCCTCATAATCTATTTCTAACAGAATGCTGTCATTTTGGGACAGGGTGAAGTGTTGCAAACTGTAAAGGTCCCTTTATAGCTACAAAGATTCTGAAAATAGATGTTGCTCTACTGATTTAGACTTGCTAATAGGAGGATCAGTTTGCTTCTATTTAAAATGATTCATTTGCTCTGAAAGAAAAATGATAGTGAGCAGTGATAAATACCTTGAAATGTGAACAACGCTTACTATCTGTCTTTATTGGACAGACATTGGCAATTTTTCTATTTCTTACAACCTAACTATTGACATTTGTAAACAGCTACTGGACAATCTGCAATAAAGTTGAGCTCTCAGCTCGAACTGTCAGTTACTCATTACTAGCAGCAAACGAATAAGGAAGGGAACCATTTATTTGCACAATAACCTATCTTATGTGCCTGAGTGTATATTGTTAGCAATGTTTAGTGAGGTAAACTTGAGTAAAATTCCTCAGTACTTCACTAGATAATAAATATCTTAGATTTTAAATGAAGCTGTTTCTACTCAGCCTAGATTATAAAGTAACAAACTACTAATTCATATGAAGAGCTCAACCCTTAGAATTATCAAACTGAGGATTTTAAAGATATGAAAGGATTTATAACTGCATTATTTCATTAATATAAACATTATCATTCTCAATAACATATTTAATTTCCAGATCACTAACAGCATCTAATAGGATGCAACTCAGAGCATAATTAAATGTATGGAGCCCTGAAATACTGCACATTTCTGTTTTCATCTTGCCTGCCCACACTTTACCTTTTAAAAATTCTGTTGTCACATTGCCATAACAACTGCGTGGGGAAATTAAGCATTTGCTAAAATCATACAATAGACTAAAGGTAAAAGATGGTCAAAAGCTATGTTAGCCAGATGCTAAATCCTCTTACATTTGATGTGATGTTACAAATATACATATACCTAAGACTGGAGCCAAGGAATAGGAAAAGTTTGTAAATATTTATACACAAAACATACTCTGTGTTCGTATACATATTACCTCTAATCTCCTTCTTCTAATGATTTATTTTATACTGTCTCAATAGACACAGTTTTTCAACTGTGCTATTTTTCTTTTGAAATAGTAGATTGTTTACACTAGTGCTTCAAAGATATTTATGTAATTAGGGTTCTATTTCTACATTGGCTTTTAAATCCAAGTTCTTCTTGTTTTGGAATGTCATGTGTTCCCAAATAAGCATAACAGGGCTACACTGAGAGTCCAGCCCTCTGTGCAGGGTGGGGAGGGTGGTGGGTAAGCACCCAGACAGTCCAACCCAAATGCCTGATCTTGAATGTGGCCTGGTTTTGAATTCTTGCTCTCTCACCTAACCTACCAACCTCTCGCTTCTGCAATTTATTCATCTTGAAATAAAGAGAAAAAAGGCATCTACCTCTTATACTTGTGAAGATAAATAAGTTAACAGTGGGAAAATGGCTAGAACAGAACCCTGCACATAATAGATGCCATAAAAGTGTTTATTAAATTAAAATAAAAGGAACATTCTCAACTATTTTTGCATGTATTTTAGCATCTGGATTCAGAAGTATATCTAATAATAAGATAGCATCAAGTATTTATTTTCTGCTTCCGATAATTATGAATTGATAGAACAATAACAGTAATAATTTAAAACATCACCAACAACAACACATATTAAGTGTTTGCTATGGCCAGGCACAATTGTCAGCCTTCTCTCATATAATCTTCCCCATCACTTTGTGAGAGAGACACTGCCATTGCTCCTATTTTACAGATGAAAAAAATGAAATTTAGGAGAAATTACATAATTTGCTCAGATCCCAAAATCTGTAACTTGCAAAGCAGGACATGAAACAACCCTGACTCTAAGGTCAGAGCCCAAGCAGCTGAGCTCTTCTGTCTACCTCAATGTAAATTTCATGGGTCATCATTTCGTTCTATTTTGATGACTCAGTGAGCTATCTCAACCCCTCCTTGTGTGCAGAAGAAGGCTTATCATGGTTAAATCACTTCACTGAAAACTAAAAGAGTTGGTGCTAGGTCCCTGGAGATAATGTGTAGGCTTTGAGTCACACAAGAGTCTGTTTCAAGCTGGGATGGAAAGAATGCAAGATTGAGGATCACAGAACCAGGATCCCAGCACTGACTGTGCCACTAACTCCCTGTGTGATGAGGCAAGAAATGGAATAAATCCAGCTCATGAAGGTTTATTGTGACACAGTCATGTTTTAGCACTTGGCTAGTACAAATGGAATAGATTTAAATAGAAAATACTATTTTTCTTGAAGAAAAAAAATTTCCTTGAACCAAAAATATAAAACTAAAATCATTATTTGATTTCTCCATATATGAAAATTATTCTAAAAGTAGATTCTTTAACACAAAGATAAACCTGATACACTTTATAGCATAGTAAAATTTGGAGCACTCGGCTTCTCGTGGTTTAAGAGGGCAGTGGTTAACATCCAAAACATACTATTGAATGAATATCTTTTCCTTCCAATTTTCAAGGAAGAAGAGAGGCCTGATATTGTGTACTGAACATTACAAAAAGTTGGGTGGTATGTGACCAGGTTTAATTGATCAAAATATGTCTATCCATGCATGCGTGCGTGTGTGTGTGTGTGTGTGTGCGTACACACACTGCTTTCTTGTCATTCCAAGTAGTTTTTCATGTCAGTTTGCTCAAGCACTTCCCTGAAGTTGTGAAAAAAGAAGTCCAAATGCTGATGGAAAAAGAACCTGGAGTAAAATATAGTGACTAGAATCCTGCATTCCATTTCTTTTGAGAGTCACAGAACCATCAGCTGAACATTCCACTAAAGTCCAAATGGGAGTCTCAGGAGTAAGTCAGCAGGGTAAGTCAGAAGAGAAATTCCAGAGTGCCCCTGCTTTATTGTCACCAATTAAAGGGGAGCAAATTTCTAGGCCCTGGAAAGAAATGAAACCGTTGCACCTTAGACCACCAGGCTGTGTCTGGGCTGTTGGTGTGGTGCTCGTCTCTCTGTAGACTGCCGCAGTTGACCCTGCCCTTGTTCCAAAACACCTTTAGCATAACTGAAATCATTTCTTTATATTAAAGAAACTAATGACAAAGAAAATTCACTGAGAATAAGAGCTGGTTCAGAAAGGATAAAGTCAGCCAAGGAAACTATGAAGTCCAACCAGATTATCTGCATGAATCTATAAACACCAGCCCCATTGACACTGCTGACTTCAGAGGGGTAGGAAAAAAGTCCGGAGGATGATGTTTGTTTAGCAAATCTTTCATATTTAAGAGAGGTTTTGTCAATCGTTGTACAATATATGAAGTGACTGTTATTAACATATTAAACATCTTCATGTACATGAAATAGAGTGCTTATTAAATATATCCAGGAACTGAGATTTTTGAGTTTCCAAAAGTTCCCTCAAGGGAAGTGCTGAAGAGGATCTTGGCCAAATTATATTTCATGTGGTGCGCATGTATGAATATGTAAATCCCACCATGATGTGTAATTATAATGCACCAATAAAAAAAATGTAGAAAGAGAAAAAAATTTCCCCAAATATTTCTACACTAGAAAATGCAAATTTTTATAAAATTCAAAATGTTCTTTTAACACCATAAATGTTCTTATTTGTCGTGGCAAAATCTTGAATTAGGAACCATAGTCTTAATTCACAAAACTATGAGTTGTAGATTGGCATCACATGGTGTGAGGTCCCCAAGACTCATAAGTAATATTTGGGTCACAATAAAATGCAAATTGGCATTCAAAAATAATTCCACACATTGGCAAATTTCTTTCTAGATTTAGAAACTCTTTAAAAAAATACCAGTTTTTCTGAGGATCAGAAAGCTACATGATTCTTCAGTCTCTCTCCAATCACTCCCTAAAATGGATATTTTTCTTTTCTCCTCCCCAAAATATTATAATTTAAAAAAAAAAACAAAAGAAAAAAACTATTATAACAAAATTTACTACAAAATACACTAAAAAAGGGTTCATTAACCAATACAAGACAGCTACTGTCAAACATTATGTTAGGTAGACTAAAATCTATGTTAATTCCATTTTTCATTGGTGATTTTTATTAAAATAATACAATTTAGATAAAAAACATAAATTGCAACGTTTAAAAAAAACTTTCATTTTATGTTCTCATGAAATTCCAGAAATATTTAAATGAAAAAACTTAAAATGTCTCTTAGCTCACATCAAATGTATGTTGATATGACTACTACAGTATGAACCCATGGTGGTCTTATCCTCTGATTTCATTTGTATTTATGAATACACATCAATCGTGTCTTCATATTGAAAAGATGTACACACATTTCCTTGCTGAAATGCCTATTGTCTATAGGATTTAAAGCCAAATAAATGTGTATTTAAACATGTAACAGGCGGTATCCTGATAAATATATTCTTTATAACAATCAATATTGAAGCCCTAAAATTGATTATATGAAAAAATGACCATTTCTCTCCTTGCATCCTAAAGTATCTCATATCCCCTGTGAGCTGCCTCACAGGTAAGTCAATAGGAGCTCCACATGGGATCGGAGAGAAGAATTTTGCCCTGTAAGTGTAATCCATTTATTGGTTTATGGACCAAAAAACCTCTCGGGAGTGTTACAAACTCATATGCTTTCCTTGAGTGATGGGTTTTGCGCTTGGATTTCTTATTTAATTGAAAGATGTGTAAAAACTTATGTATAAATAGAGTTCCCTATTGGTTACACATTTCAAGAGTATCTCAAGAGTATAAATTATTCCATCAAGGGGTTGGAATAAATTATACTCAATAATTGGAATCAATTTTCCCTAGAGTAAGCACAAAAAAATTCCCATTAACATGGATAGAGGTTGCATATAAAGCATGAGATGAAAATATAATATCACCTACAAATTAGCTTTGTATTCCTGTATAGCCAGAGAAGCAGCACAGTGAGATAAGCCCACTCATATTGAACTATATCCTTTCTGGGTAAAGTCCCCATTGCATTTTGGATATGGCACAATGTCAGTAGATAGCAGAAAAGAGGATGCACAAGCCTAAGTGTATAATCACTGTTTTTTAGCTGTCTCCCATTAAATGACAGCAGTGCCGCCCAGTTCACACACACCTTGTAGGAATTCTGTATAGACTCTAAGAATTATTATATGAAAGATGCATTCTACTCCTCCAAAGAAATAAAAGGTTAAACTGGGCAATTTGAGCACCACTAGCAGCAACTCTCCTATACTGGCAACTTAATATAATCCAGACACAATGCTAAGCATTTTACTTATGGCATCCTGTTTACCCAGGAACATAGCAAAATGGCTAGGCATGCACATTCTGGACTCAGACTCCATAGCATTCAAACAGCAATGATATCACCTTCTAGCTGAATGATCATGTGCAACTTCACCTCTCTGTGACTCGGTTTCCCCACCTGAAATAATGATAAGAATATCATCCACTTCAAAGCACTATTGTGTAGATTAAATGTGTTTGTTAATATTTAGCACTTAAAACAATGCCTGTCATAAACAGCAATTTTTTGCTATTAATATTAACATTGTTATTATTGTTAGTGATTAAAAGGAAGATAAGGCAAAGTTGTATAGAGCCCATGTTATCTGGGAGCATTAAAAACTGAAAGTTACTGCTTTTCCAGTTGCTCATAAAGTAAAGAGATCCTTTCAGTTGCCAGTTTTGAATAATGTATAATCCAGAGTGATGTTATCTGTGACAGTCACCAGCTTTAAGTTAAATCATTGTATGAATACCAAATAAATAGACTTTTTAACACTGAAAAAAAATATATTTGTGGCAAGAGTTCCAAAAAAAGTCTGCAGGAGGAAGTACAGGTACTTGAAAGCTGAAAGAACTGGGAGATTTAGAAGTATGAAGTTTTTTATGGGCTTCCCCAAAAAGAATGTAGATTGGAGCTGATGATTAGTTACCTAGACTGGGATTCTTGACCAATAGGGGAAAGTAAAGAAGAGAAAAACAATGACGATCTTTTAGCCTCTACTGCAGAATGCTTGCTCTGTCCCAGCTGGAGAATTCTACTTCCTCATCATGTTGAAGTCATTTTGACCATCTGACTTGCTTTGGAGGATGACATCTGAGAATTATAGTGTCACTTCTGGGTAGGTGCTATATGAGCCTGAATGTGCTAAATCAAGTTATTCTTTTCCCTCCTCCATCTTTCTAGGTAATGTCCTCAGCTGGTGTTTTTGGAAGAAGGCAATGATGCAGGTGATTCCTGATGGGCATATAACATGAGCAAGGGATACACACACACACTTTTTATTGTAAGCTTTTGGCATTTGGGGATAGTTTGTTACTTCAACACTACCTAGACATCATGACTAGTACAGCTTCTTAGACAGTGTCTCAAGGGAGGGAAGAAACTTACTCTGAAATGATGAGGGTCACATCGGAGCTGTTATGGTTTAGATATTAGGAGTCCCCTAAAAGCTGATGTGTGAGGCAATGCAAGAAGGTTTAGAGGTGAAATAATTAGGTTATAAAAGGCTTAACCTAATTGGTGCATTAATCCACTGGTAGGGATTAACTGGGTGGCAGATAGGGTGTGATTGGAGGAGGTAGGTCCCTGGGGAGGTGCCTTTGGGGTATATATTCTGTTCTTGTTGAGCAGGTATTCTCTCTCTCTCTCTCCCTCTCTCTCTCTCTCTCTTTCCTTTCTGATTATCATGTGCTGAGCTCCTCTGCTCCACCACATCCTTCCACCATGATGTTCTGCCTCACCATGAGCTCCAAGGAATGGAGCCAGCTGCCTATGGACTGAGACCTCTGAAACTGTGGGCCCCAAAATAAAATTTTTCTCCTTGAATTGGAGAAGTTCTTGTCTGGTCTTTTGGTCACAGCAGCAAGGAAAGTTGACTAAACCAAGGGCAGTACCCTGGCCAATGTTATCAGCCTTGCAAGTAATAAGAATAATTATCACACATGATAAGAATAATTTCAATAGGTGACCACAAACTCAACAATTAGAGAACAATTGGGACCCTATACTTACATGAGGACTCAGAGAAGGCAGAAGGAATCACGTGTCTCCTATTGCCTCCTCCAAGTGGAAGAGGGAGTTTGAGGGACAGGAGTAACTCAGACTCCTCCAGCGGAGGCTCAGATGACTTTTATTCCTACTTTCAATGTTTTCCTTTGTTACCATTCTCCTGACCCCTGACTGCAGCCATTCTAGAAAGACTTAAGAAGCAAAGTTGCATATAGAAATGGAAAAATAGATCAACAAAATAACTAGGCAACCAATGAGTAGAGCACTTGCTGGGTATGTGGGAGGTACTGTGGGTATATAAAGAATGGCTAAGATCCATCCCCTCTGCAAAGGATACTAATAATTATTAAGATTCTTCTATGCACTAAGCATTTAGCTAAGTACTTCACATGATTTATGGCCTACATCCCCAGAACAGCAGAGGAGGATTCTATTATTATCCCCACTTCAGAGATAAGCAAATGAGATGTGGGGTGAGGGGGATCCTTGCCTGAGCACCTACAGTGAGAAGGTACCAAGACATGATCTCAACTCTGAAATTGTGTCTGGAAGCTGAGGTTCATTACCACTGCCTGATATCCCTGCCAAACATCTTTATTTTGATTGTGAGGCAAAAGCACAAAGATAAAACTCAATTGCTATAGCAATCATAAGGTAGAAGATGATTAATTTCCAAATAATTGGCAAAAGTAAATGAAGGGTCAGAGTTACAGAAGAAAATATAACCCTGGTCACATTTGTGATCTGAAGAGACTTCCTATGGGAAATGGTGTTGAGCAAGATGACCAATAGAGATTGGAAGGAAGTACACGGGTGGCAAAGAGGTTGCTGTGTGAAGACCAGTTCAGAAACAAACAAACAAAACACTAGCAACTAGGTACCATCAAAAAAGTTTGCTAATAAAAGGCAGAGCAAGTCCTTATCTCAGCTTCAAATATGATGGCAAGACTGGCATTCTTCAAATATTTCTTGATTCTGAAGCTGAGAAAAAGAGAGCAAGAACTTCAAAAGGACCTTTTTGACATTTATTTCCTTGCTCTAAACACAGCTATAACATTGTCAAGATTTCGTTCTTAAAGAGACTAATCTCTGGCATAGGCAGCTCTAGCTGGCCTGGCAAAACTCCTCTTGCATTTATCTTCCTGTTTGTAAGAGACAGCTATACCTTTTAGAAAGCCTCTTTCTTGGAAGTATTTCCAACTGAGCTCATTTACCATTCAGATGAGAAAACTGAGGTGCTTAGAGACAAGGAGATCATGGTAGGTCACACAGCAAAAGCAGCCTCTCTTGGGAATCTCCAGGTTCCTAAAAAAGCAAGTTGCTAGAACCACAACCCCAGTGGGTTTGTGGCTGCCTGGGAGAAGCAGAACAGTTAATGGTGCTGACAGAGAGCAATAACGGGACTGAAAGAGTCTGAAAAGGAAATTATAAAATACACTGTAATGCTCTTGTGTTTGATACCAAGTGTACTGAATTTCAGGAATGTCCAGGAATTCTTAAACTTCTACCTTCAGTATTATATGAAATTCCACTGCCTGCAGAGCTCAGAGCATTTTATTCTACATCAGAAAAGAATAGAAGAGTCTCCCCAAGTCTAATAAAAATGTAGTAGCCTTCATAAGATCTCAGTCAATTTTATGAATTAACATTAATCTGTGGTTCACCACACATACAAATCTCTTAATGCTGTGTGAATTGCAAATTCATATTCTTACACTTAGTTAATTTGAAAGACAAAATTTTAAAAGATACTCAAGTGCAATTCTTCAGAATGTACATTTTTGTGGACCAGTAACAGTGCTCTTCAGTTTTGGTTTCGGAACAACTGTACACAAAAACAAATACAGTTTTAGTGTACTGGGTTCTGGTGTACTGGGTTCTGCCTGAAGAGCTGTGAGAAAACACTGGAATTATGGGTACAACAAGCATATTTTGGGGTCTGCTGTGTTATAAAACTCTGCCTAACAAGATTGTGGCTGGTTAAAATAATGCTGAAAACTAAGATTATTCCCAATGACAAAACTTGAAGCCCGAAAGTATTTCCAAAAGCATTTCAGAATTCTGTTTTTAAAAATTCACGTTTTTATCACTCAGCACACAAAGGAATAACAGGGGAGGAAGAAACTTCCTTCTGTTGAACAAATGATTATATTTAATAAAACTAAATAATTGTGCAAATAGTTGGGGAAATGATCCTTTGAGCTCAGATGATTTACATATGGTCGTCAGATTGTTGAACTAGCTTAAAACAAGCGAACAAACAAAAGTTCTACTTACTAACCAGAATCCACTTTTTTTTCCTAAGTTCACCCACCAAAAATAGCTTCAAACAAACAAAAGACAAAAAGACAAGGAAAGATTTAGAGAAAATCATTTTTGTCTCATATTTCCTGAATCTTATACTCAAGTTGGGGTTCCACCAACCAAAGTTAAAACAAATGAAATAATCAAACATAGGACTAGCTCATCACGTAGAAGAAATTCTCTGAATCATAAAAAGCATTCACAATTTATGACCCATGAAGCCCTACTAGACTATTCTAATCACGATGAACCATTTAAATATAATAATTATTGAAGTATTAGAGCATAAAATCTCTCCGTTAAAAATGTGCTGAGATTATCCAGTTGTCTAACAACCATACGAAACTCTCGGGCTGTAAACAGTGTGGTGCTTCTTCAGAACTAAACTTGATTCAAAACATTTCAAAAACATTTTTATTGCATGGTTAACCATAAAATCCATTTTAAATTTCAAGTTAAAAAAAAGATATAAATCCTATGTTTTTCTTTGAATTTTGCAAATTTTATTGCATCCGTCCAAAAATGTGACTCGGGTAGTAAAACGTGATGCTGCTCACTGTAATGGTATGTGTTTGAAATACAACCCATTTGCTCTTCATTCATTTTGCCTTAGCCGCTGGCAACATTACAAAATTTTTTTCTATAAAATATTCTTTGTTGTGCTGTTATCATATTCATATAATTTCTTCATTTTATCTCCCTTGATAAAATATTTTCCACCCATGTCTGCTTTTTATCACTTTACAACTTACTGCCACATGCCCTCTTCTCTTGGCAAGGTTTATGAAGTGTCTTAGCTAAGAAAATGCTTGAACTGGCTTATCAACGGGCAATTGTCGCCTAGGACTTGAGTGACCACAGGGCATTATCTGAGGGTCATTACTATTCTCCCGCTCTCTGTAGCATCATGTTATGTGATCACCTTGAGAAAAGGAACACATATATTTTTTCATAACAACTGGTTATTTCTTCGTTGTCTCCATGTGCCCCGCATGTGCAGATTTTCCATTAATCACAGACACATAGGGCGTTCCTTGGTACTCTGTGTGCCAGCGCATTTGTGTTTAGGGAGGACCCTGTGGCAGCTGAGCAAGTTGAGCATTTAAATACCCCACTCATCCCTGGTTTTGGCTTCCTTGCATTCATCTAGCTGTTTATGGACACCCAAAAGCTCCAAAAGCTGTTTTCCTTGGCTGTGAATTGGACTCTATAAAGTGTGTCTTAGTAAGAGTATTGTATTCCTGTCCTTTAAAACCTAGCCAGGTACTTTTCAGCTTTGGCAGCATTTCTGTCGCCCACATCGGCAGGGCTTTATTCCTTCAGAGTTACTGACAATGCTCCTGCTCCTGGCTCAGAGGGCTCTACCTGACAAAGTCATCTTTGCACATTGTAACCTGACTTGGAGAACAATCATCCTCCTCCCCAAAACAGCTTGTACTCAATTAGCATTAAAATGCCACTAATTATGTCTCCTATTAATAAGAGAAATACTGAGACATAGTCAGTTGTTCCTTTAGAAAAACAGAAAGATCTTCATTAGACCTTCATAAATAATGAGCTTCGAGTCGGAACTACCCTACGCAGTTTGTCAAATACAAAAAAGAAATTGTGTGATCTCTGTCATTAAAAAATGTTGTCACAGAACTCCAGCACGTGCCTCTGAAAGAGAATACTAACAAAGCAGCTAATGAGAATAAGCAACACACTGTCTACTGAATGGACTGCTGTGAAAAAGAAATTCCTTTCAGTTTAGAGAAAACGTATTTGTCCTTTAATCTGAAAAATATATTTATCTAACACAATGAGAAAAAATTTCATGTCAGAAGATACACATAGATAAAAACTTGTCTCTGTTTGTTTCAAAATGGATTTCTCAGACCAGAGTATATTAATATGCAGGCAAGATAGGGCTGTACATTCAATTATGAGAATCTTAAAAGACTGAACCTAAAATTTAAACAGTCTTAAGGGGAGATTCAGGAGTAGGACAAAAATAAGGCATCATTTTTAGTTTAAAAACTTTAGCCTGGAACTCTCCTTCATACTGATGGGTTACATATAAAAAGAGATATAAGGATTCACATATAATATTCATCAATGTAGATTTATTAATTAGCACTAACAACCAGGATTTGTCTGGGTTCCACACATCAGTACTTCCTACATGCCTGTCCATATTACTCCAATACAGATAGTTAATTTTGCAGGAGAAACATTCCACTTGAGAGTCTTAAAAATATATACTTTTTTTTTTAACTGATGTGACTTCTTTGGAGAACTGTGACCAAGATGAAATATGGGTGCTGATCTACTTTAACGAAAATTAACGAAGTCAGATATAAAGGCCACTTGTAAAGTTGCACTGAAAGTTCCCTATTGGACATAATTTTTATCTAGCTCCATTGTGTGTTAGATAAGGACATCCTGTAATGAGATAGGATTGTCTCCTGAAAATGACCCTAGAGCTTGGAAAATGAAAATTATCTGATTAGACAAAATTCTACTTGTATCTATTCTCACTGACATTAGCAATCACTGAAAAATTGTAGTCTTAGCTTGTAATAATCCAAACAAACATTGAGCACTGAATTCAGCACCTTATATTTTGTCAGAAAACAAAGGGTGAGGAAAAGTTTAGGAACTACTATTTTATTAAGTGAAACCCCAAGGAGCAAAAGGAAGTGACAAAGAAAATTAGGGAGTAAAGGAGGAAAAGTCAGTAAGAGGACACATTACCAAGCTGGTCACCTCCTAGCATAACGGATTGCTTAATGTCAGTGCCTCGTACTCCCCAAAGCCATGCAAGTGCATTCCAGGAGTCCGTCCAGGAGGAGAAAAGAGAAAGGTTTATTCTAGTCCCTATCTTTCCATTGCCAATAGTTTGCCACAGAGCTTGTTACTGCCCTCATATCTCTGGGCCTTGCAGGGCTGGCCCTGAGCAGAGTCCCTGAGTGTGCCCTCCCTCAGCATCAGGAACAAAGATCCAGGGCAGAAGCCCAAATGCCCTTGGCACAGCATTGGGTAAAGAAGCACTGTCAAGCTGTGCTGGTGTGAACTTCATTCCCTTCCAGATGCTGCAGCTGCACGGGGTTGACAAAGCTGGAACAGGAGGAAGATGAGCTGGGAGGTCCAAAGTCATT
Organism: Glaucomys volans; assembly: GCA_020662805.1. Lineage (NCBI taxonomy): Eukaryota > Metazoa > Chordata > Mammalia > Rodentia > Sciuridae > Glaucomys > Glaucomys volans. The sequence goes on along the minus strand of JAJEJO010004839.1, from coordinate 460,640 downwards.
TGTCAAGGTTTCTGATCACGATCATCATTTCATTTTAATCCTACCAGCAATAACCCATTTTACACACAAGGAAATACAGGTTCCTGACCCTAAGAGGCTCACCTGAAGGGACTCAGCTGTTAGCAACCTGTATCTTAAAAATTTTAAATTCATTCTCCTATCATCAATTGGTCAAGTCCATCATTTTTAGGTTTTTCCATAAAATAAGCATTAAAATATAAATATATGATCTCGTTTTAAAAAAAGAAAACCTTAACTTGACCTTCCCAAATAACTTATGACACTGAATAGATGCCAGTTTCTGGTGCCCACCCCTACTCCATGTCTAGTAATTTAGGACAAATATATAATCTCAAGAGACATGTCTAAGAGAGTCAAAGCATAAGAGCCTCACAGCCGTTGATACCCTGTGCCCTTAAACCTCATAGGCGTGATCCAGCAAAGAAGGTAAGTGGCACAGCCTCAGAACAGGAACTCAATTTCTCCATTTTACCTAGTAACATCTAAAGGAAAATCGGGGGGAGGAGTGGGGTATGAAAAATGGTGGACTGAGAGAGACATCATTACCTTATGTACATGTATGATTAACAATAATGATATGAATGTACATCATGCACAACCATAGAAATGAAAATTTGTACCCCATAATGTGTACAATGAATCAAAATGAAGTCTATTAAAATAAAAATAAAAATAAAAAATCTAAAAGGATGGTACCACACACTACAGAAAAAGGCATTAAACCAAAGAGGACCTGCAATGGAAGAGTCTGACCAGACCTTGCAGGAAGTTGCCTGGGTTGGGAACAGTGCAACTGAAAACAGAACAGAACACCACACCTTCACATCCAGATAAGGATATTTTGTATCCATCTTTCATTCCAGAACCATTTTTTAGATCTGTAAGGGCTGCCCCAACATACAAGGGTGCATGTGCGTACACACACACATATACACATTTTTCAGAAAGATATTCTCTCACTTCACAAATTAATTTCTCTCTCATCAATGATGCATTCTGCAAATCAAAAGTGGGAGTGTGTAAACAAATATTACTTAAAATGAGCATATCCAGCAGTCAAACAAAGCTTAACTGATAGGCGGGCACAGTGGCACACGACTGTAATCCAGTGGCTCAGGAGGGTAAGACAGGAGGATCACCAGTTCAAAGCCAACCTCCGCAACTTAGTGAGGCCCTAAGCAGTTCAGAGAGACCCGGTCTCCAAGTAAAATATAAGAAAGAGCTGCGGATATGCTTGATGGTTAAGTGCCCATGGATCCTGGATTTAATCCTAAAAAAAAAAAAAAAAAAAAAAAAACAAGCTTAGTTGATTAAGAAAATTAAATCAGTGCCTTTTATTATTATTAAAGTCAACACCCATCCCACTCAAACATCATGATTCCTTGAAAGATGAAAATCAGTGTTGCATAAGCATCAAGGCCTTTGGAGAGCCTAAAACTTGACCAAGTTTTTTAGTTATCCTAAAACTCTAGTTATTTCTATTTTCTTATAAAAGAGAGAATTCATATGTTTAAATGGTAATTATTTTATATTTTATTACTGTTAAATTTTAGACATGTTCTGAGGGAGATGGAGATGTACTGGAAGTCTGAAGTTTGGTTTCACAAACATTAAACAGCATCTATCTAGAGAAGAAGAAAAAAGTTGAGTTAATGTTTGGGATTTGTCAAACAGTTTTTTGCTTGATGCAGTCCTTTCAACAGAAAAACCACTGCATTAATATTCAAGAGTTATATTCTGTTTCAATATAATGTCTATTTTGTAGCTGCAGTTTCTTGAAAGAAGGGGAATACACTGTGTGTAATTTAACATTGTGAAAATTTGCTGGAAATGAACCCTCTTAACTGGGGGTCCTTAATCCTACTTAAGGTGTTTTTATTATGAGGAGTGATTAAGTACAGCACACTCATGACTTTCACAACATTGTTATTATTTGAATTCAAGTCTCCAAAATTGAAACTTCCATGTTGAAGGACGGCACCAACACAAGCATCCACGTTTCCAACTTTAAATGCCGATCATATTTGCCATGGTACACACTTAGTAATTCAACCAATGATAGCCCTGTCCTTTATTTTTCAAGCCCCTCAGACATGAAAAGGAAATCTGACCTGCATTTAATGACCAAATCTGTTAACAGTTTTGTCATGGTACCTACGTCCTAGTTCGACCCAAATGAAATACTTCACCAGCTCCAGATGTCACAGGCTTAGTTTCATAAGCATGAAAAGGCATGTATGGCTGTTATGAACAGATCTTGTTTAAATAACTGTATCTGTGTAGCTTTTAAAATTCTTTATCTTACTCCACAAAAGACTTGAAGGGAGCTAATAAAAATCATATCAACTAAAAAGTTCTACCTATGTGAAAAGTTCAGATTTCCTGATATGGTCAATAGGAAATGATACATGTTTGCCAAAAGTATAAACCAACAAGAAATTTTAATAAAAAAAATACACGAACTATAACTAGATGTCATTATTGGGTTCTCTTTTCACTCATTTTTTGCTTGATTTTCACATTTGATTTCATAAGAGTTCGAGCACCTAGTTTGACATCTAATTTAAAGAACTTCCATATACATTTGTCAGAGTTGACAGTGGAAAATAGAAAGTGGTTAACAATAAGATCATGTCCCCCGCCGCCCCTGGCCCACTCCAACAGCTTGGAAACAAGTTGGCATTCCAGGAAGACAGAACAGGATACATATAAAACAGATCAGAGAAGAGGTGACCAAAAAGAGTTGACTGTAAACTAACTGAAGTATGAATCTGAAGGGGAGAGGGAAGAAGAGGTTAGTCAAATGGAAATTGGGTCAGTCATGGAAGACTAGGACAAAAGGAGGGTCAGACGTACATATGTGTGCTTTGAAGAATTATAAAACTAACTCCTGGTACTTTCTATTTCTCAATTAACGTGATTACAGGGAGAAAAGGTCATGAATAGGAATTCCATAATAACCAGTCCAGTCTACCTGTATTTATTGTAAAACAACACACTGGTATTCTCTCTGGGTTTTTTGTTTGTTTGTTTGTTTTTTATTAGTTTTTGTTTGGTTTTTGTACCAAGGATTGAACCTAGGGGTACTTAACCGCTGAGCCACATCCCCAGTCCTTTCTATTTTTATTTTGATTTTGAAGCAGGGTCTTGCTAAGTTGTTGAAGTTGGTTTTGAACTCGAAATCTTCCTGCCTCAGCCTCCTGAGCTGGTGGGATTACAGGTGTGTGCCACAGCACCTGGCTGGTATTCTGTTCTTATATATCAAAATGAGATGTTTTGTGGGCTTCCTTCGTATGAATCAGGATGGCTGAACTCCTTCTATCTTGGTAAAAATCTATCTCAATCCCTTAATTTTTCATTAAAATATCTATATTGCCTTAGTTTTTGAAGGAGCAAAACCTCAAAAAAAAAAAAAAGAAGGCAATTTCTTTTACTTTCTGCTTGCTAATTTCAGATTATTTTTACTAAAATTGTTTCCTAACCTGAGGTTCCTGAAATTTTAAATAAGTGAACTGTTAGTTACCAGGATGGTTAAAATAACTGGAGTCTAGTCAGCATGGAGTCATCCTCCAGCATGGCACTGTGATTATGTGTCAAGAAAAAGAAAGGCATTTTAAGTTTCTCTAAAAGCAATCTATGTGTCCTTACAAAAGTCTTTTTTTCCTCTTTTGTAAATGGATATATAGCAACACTAATATTATCAATGGTGATAATAGCAGACTTGTGTATAAAATAGCATTTCAGATTATTTATCTTAACTATACATGCTTGCACATGAGAATAATATTTACTCTTATCCATTTTTTTTTCCAGAGTGAAAGAACTTTATCTCTTTTGCCTTTCTATGGGCAGGCTCCTCTGAACAACTCCTGGATCTTCTACTAGTGTTTTGTTGTTGTTGTTTTCCTATAAGAGAGCAGAAGAGTTTTCTGAGAAGTCAATTTGGCTCCAAGGCAATATGTACAGTAGGTCCCCAAGTGGAGATGGTGGTACCTCTTTGTCCAAATACTAAAATCATAAGGCTAAAATGTCTTTAAGGAGCTGAGCATGGTAATGCTTGCCTATAATCCCTGTGGCTTGAGAGATTGAGGCAGGAGGACCACAAGTTCAAAGACAGCCCCAGCAACTTAGCAAGGCCCTGAGCAACTTATCGAGACCCTGAATAACTTATCAAGACCCTTTCTCAAAATTAAAAATAAAAATAAAAAGTTTAAGGATGCAGCTCAGTGATTAAGCACCAATGGGTTCCATCCCCAGTGTGGTATCGCCCAAAACAGCCTCTAAGGCCTGTTCAACTCTGAAATTCCATGATTCTTTCTGATGATACTCAGCTTATCCCAAGTTAAAAAACCCAGTAGTTGATGCCTTTCAATATTTTTTATGACTGCTACACAGTATTGAATAAATTTGGTCTGAAAAATGTGATTGTTCCTTAGCTAAGCTATGGAACCAACCTAAGTGCCCTTCAACAGATGAATGGATAAAGAAAATGTGACATGTAAACAATGGAATATTATTCAGCCATAAAGAAGAATGACTCAATGGTTTTTGCCAGTAAATGGATGGATCTGAAGGTTATCGTGCCAAGTAAAATAAGCCAATCCCGAAAACCAAAGGTCAAATGTTCTCTCTGTTATGTGTATGCTAACACACAACAAAGGGTCGGGGAAGAATAGAATTTCAGTGAAATAGACAAAGGGGAATGAAGGGAAGGGAGGAGGGATAGGAATAGGAAAGACAATGAAATGAATCAGACAAAACTTTCCTATGTTCATGCATTAATGCGTCACAGTAAATCTCCACATCATGTACAACCACAAGAATGGGATTCTAATTAGAATAAGATATATTCCACATACGTATAATATGTGGAAATATATTCTACTGTCATATATCTATGTATATGAAACAAAATTTTTAAAATATTTGAAAACAATTGCATCTGAAACAAAAAAAAATAGGCTTGTTTTTGAACTACTAGCCCTTCATGACTTAAATAATAGAGCTGATTTCAATTACAGATAACAATTATTCTGGTTGAGTCTATGTAAGCAACTTTGTGAATAAAAAACATGTTTTCTTTGATCCAACCTGTCAATTTTTTGCCAAATATTTGTGTAATTGTTTTATATTAGCTAATGCTAATATATATAAGGACAAGAGAATTAAAACAATACATTGCCCTTGTCTCAAGAAGCTCAAGGAAATTGGTAAGGAAAACAGGTAACTAGACCTAAGGTGACAGATAGAAGAATAAAGGCCTACATAATGTTCTCCAAGAGCCCAGAAGATGGAACAATGTATTCATAATGACTTGCTTGTAAGGTTTATTATCAAGAAATTAAGTCAATTATTGTTATTGGTTTCCTTTCTTTTCTTTTCTTTTTTTTAATGTTCTGCTTCCTCCTAGTCCTTCTCAGCATCTATTTCTTTTATTCTAGGTCCTGACTTCATTATGCAATCTTACCTTGCCCCAGAAAATAATAATAAGATTTTAGCAATGATTTTTATGTGTTTTTAAATTTTTTGTTCTTTCTTTTTAAGCAATTATTCATTGAACTCACTTTTTTAATTCAAAATATTTTATAAGAAATATGGTTTTATAAAAAAAGAATAAATACAAATATATAAATCTTATATGTGATACTTTTCATAAAATAAAATATTTTTATATTTTATAAGACAGATATTTCACAAATATATATATATATACTTTTTGCTTCTGGAAATTGAAGTTCTGTTTTTAAATGTACTCCTGTCATGCACCACAATAAGATTCTCTGCCAAGATGGCACAGCTTTAAGTTGACATTATTTGTGTTTTCAAAGCTTTTGAGGGGCTTTCTCCCACATTTTTGTTGACTTATTTATGTTGATGAAATTCTTTATTCTTGGGGTTAACTCACCCACGGGATAGAAACCAACTGGCCCAGAATCATACAACCACCATGTTCTAACCATCCAAGCAGACCTAATTCAAAATGGATCAGAGTAGAATATAGCATAAAGAGCATTTCCAGTTTTCAGACCAAATAGCAAAGTTGTCTGGGAATTTGGAATTAAAGCATGCTTATCAGACCTACCTGATGGGAATAATCACTCCATGTTATTAAATTGCTAGACCTCTCACCAAAAGAGCAATATTAAATGCATCATAGGTGATCTTTAAAAAAATAAATCAATCAATCAAACCATTAGTCTAACAACCAGGAAAACATAAGACAGCTTTAGCACATGACCATAAGTCATTGTTATCTACTACATGTTTAATTAACTTGAAGACTTTATGATATAATTCACAAGTGATGTAACCCAATCCATATTTCTTCCTGATTGCAAATACTCAGAGTACTAAAGACATCCCAAAATCAATGATGTGTACCTCTCTACATGCTCCCCTTTCAGAAAAATCGTTACTGGATAACATAAACGAGGAAGAGTTATTTACCCCAGTATATACAAATCTGAAGAAAGGAATGGAAACATTATACCAAAAAAATAAAAAAGAAAGAAAAGAAAAAAAATAACAAATATGCATTAACCACAAACTTTAAACCCAGCACTAATTAGAAATACTCAAAGAATTATACTCTCTCTTCCCGACCAACAATCATGGTTTGTTGTTTGCAGTGACAGCAATTCAGGTCCTCGTAGCTGCTAAACACATAAACATTCCAACCAATCTTTCCAGTACATTTCCATGCCTCTAGGATGCCTCATTCCCAAGTCAGGATTCCCTAATCTCTTTCCAAATCAAGACATTTTAAAAATGTCTTGGCCTTCAGGCTTCTTATTTTTGGAGATTCCACATTGTATCAAACATATTAAGATGATGCTTTGATCACATTAAATGTAATTTCCTGCTAAAAATCTTTTTCAAGTTGTTATAATTTGCCTTTCAGTTTTGGGCCACAAAGAATTAAGCTACAGCTGGCTGTGGAGCTATGGTTTCTCAGCAATTGACATGCCCATTTAATGATACTTCCAAATGAGAAAAAAAAGAAAAACTCACCTACAAATTGCTTTAAATGTAAGAACCTTTAAAAATAATACAATTTAAACTAGATGAATGGCAGATATTTTATTGGATATTAATCTCAATTTTGTAGGATCTCCTCCTTGGGAATGAATGAAGGTTATTTTAGATATCAATGTCTATTAGGCCCCTGCAAAAATCGGAGGCCTTATTTGCCACCCTAACAGTGCCCAGTGGCCTTTACCCCATCCCACTCTGAAACAAACGGACTCATCTCAGTCTCTCTTTTCACCGCTCCTTACCTCTTCCAAAAATTCCTGAAGTTATCAGACCTGATCATCTAAGAAAGGCAGATTTAAGAGAAGATTTTGAGAGTGTCATTTATGTTTAGAAATGGTTAACACATGCTCATAGTTTCATTTGGGGATCTGTTGCTTTTTTCTGAACTTTACAAAATCATTCTTAGATGAATCTAAGCCTTCAAGCTATTGTCATCTGTCATGATGCGTCAGTTACATGGCAAAGGAACAGAGGCTGGATGGTGATGAGTGCAGATCAGTGTGATTATAATCAAAGAGTCATCTAAATTAACTTGCTAACTTGCCTTGTCAAATGCTGGATACTCCCGAATCTGTTAGCCTCTGCTCTTTTGTATTTATATGCACGATTAATATATTGAAATGAAACATTGACTATTCCTCAAACATGACCAAGGGCAAGAATTTATTGTCAATATGAACTAAGACAACAATTATCTTGAGGAACCAGGAATAAATGAATTCTCAAATCCTGAATGGGATAAAAAATTTTACTTTTCTCAGTTTTTGTTTGACAATAACAATTAGGTCCAGAAATAACATAGTATGCCAGCAAAATCTCCTTTCTCAATATTTGTGCCTGAGTTGGCAGTACGAATGCTGACAATCTCACATGTGATCCTGCTCTGCTAAGATCTGCAGACTTAACTGTGTTTAGGTAGTTCAGATAAGCTTTAAATAAGCATCTGAATTTCTGGGTGCTTGTGGAAAATGAACCAAATTCCTCTCCTTTTGAGACTCACTTATGTCTGATTCTAATGCATTCATGTAAGAATAATAGAAGGTCTTGCTTTACATACCTAAGCTTACCATTAATATTAAACAATGAATTTAATGTTGGCAGCCACGTGGTACTTCATTCATTCCAGTGAACAGGGATCTTTTGTGTTTATTTTATTTCCAGCCAGTAAAATATGTTATTTGCTTTTTGCTCAAACAACTGCTGGCTCTCTCTAGGGAAATGAGGCATTTCATGGAAAAGTGTAATCATGATTTCAAAAGACTGCATGATATAAAAACCATAAAATTGTACATAGTGTCAGGATACCGTGATATAACAGCAGGGGGTGATGGGAACAGAATGTGTTTTCCTGGTCTTGTTAAAATCCATTCTGCCTCTATTTATTTACATAATGGATTCCTGTTAACCTTGATCATATGCTGATACTGTCCTTTACCAAATGGAATTTGCCTTTCACTGTTCCATAACTCTTCCAAAAAGTTGAACACTATTAAGAAAGTTAAAAAGTTGAACACTACTAAGAAATTTTCTTCATTATGATTGCTTTGTTTGCAATCAGGATAAACTGCCATCTACCTGTAAAACATATCTTATTCATGGGCTCTCCCAAGTTCCTAGAGAACATACTTTCTGAGACCCTGGAAAAACTTGCAAATTTATGGTCCCCCTTTTTAAAAAATCTGACGTAAGTATGCTTAGCAATAGTATATAACAGTTTTAAATTAATTTTAGAACTAGATGATTTTGGGGTGGGAAGGTAACCAGGATTTGAACCCAGGGGTGCTTAACCCCTGAGCCACATCTCCAGCCCTTTTTTAGATTTAATTTAGAGAAAGGGTCTTGATGAGTTGCGTAGAACCTCACCAAGTTGCTAAGGCTGACTTTGAACTTGCAATCTTCCTGCCTCAGCCTCCTGAGTCACTGGGATTACAGGTGTGTACCACCTCACCCAACGAACCAGATGTTTTTTAAACCTAGATGCAAATTAACCCTTAAAAATCAACAACAAAAAGTGACTGTTCTAACTTCCTACTCTCTTCCAGGGACTGTGACACGTTTCTCCCATGGAGCTGCTTAGCTGCTTTGTTTGTTCACATGGCAGTTCTTTGAAGTCATATTCCTCTCCCTTTTTTTAGACATGAGGAAATTCAGGTACCAAATGGTGAGGGAACCTGCCCAAGATCACACAGGTATTAAATAACTGAACTAGGATTAGAATCCCATGTCTACAGTTAAAGATATTGCTCACTTACTCTACATATTATGATGCATGAACTTGTCTATCATAAACACACTTCCCAGCCTCTGCAGCTCCACCTGGTGTTAAGGTTCCACAGTTTTTCCATTTTCAGTCAAAAGGAACTGAGTTCCTTAACCTCTTCTTGGTGTCAGAATCTCTAAAATGGGTCACCTATACCCACTTCAGGGGTTGATACAGCAGTGACATGAAGTGACAGGTAGAGCATCTAGTCAGCGATCCAACATGATTAAAAATCAATCAATTGCCCCTGTAACTCTGTCTCCCACAGAAGGAGGGAAAGTTCTGGTTGGCCTTTCCAATTTTCTTTTTGACAGTATAAACTTTCTCAACATCCACTCAAAGAAAAATGAGGAAAGATTAATATTCTGCAATAAAGTAATATCACAGAACTGTATGCAATGCCTTAATCTCCTTTTGCCAAACTGAAAACTTCCAGACACCTTGTTAATTCATGAATAAGTAATAGTCACTTTTCTGATTAATAGCTTAATGACATAGAGATAGTATCCCTACCACATAAACAGCCTACTCATAATACAGGCTTATTTTTTTAAAAAAAAAAAGATCTCAGTTTATCTCTAAAAAGATTTATTCATCAAACCAGGGTTTTCTGTTTATTTGTGGTGGTGCTGGGAATCCAACCCAGGGTTTTGTGTGTGCTAAGGGATCGGTCTGCCACTGAGCTACTTCCTGCCCAAAAGTAACCAGTTTTTAAATATGGTGCATGGATACTGTTTTATTCACAAAATCAAATAGCCACAATTTTCTGTGCAAAAAGTTTATTTTGTTAAAATTTATTTTTAAGAATTTTTTAAACTCACTAATTTAAACCTACTGCTTAACCAGTCAGTCAAGCTATTGTTACAAGGTATACTAGAACTGTAGTTTAGAGGGAACAACAAAGCTTTTCTGTTCCCTACATCTGCAAGTAGAAATGAAACAGCCATGTCATTAATTCTTCCAAGAACTTGGTGATTTACCAAAAAAAAATTTTTTAAAAAGGAGAAAAACTAACCAACCAACAAAAAAATACTAGCCAATGCATTTGATGGCCACAAACCACCCTAAGGGTGGATATTATTTTCTTTTGTAGTTTAGGAACAGGTCTACAGAGTACAGGTGACTGACTGGCTTTGGGTCACACAATTAGCAGCTAATAGAAATGGGAATTAAATTCATCACCTGATACTAACTTGTCTCACTATTTTCTAGCACATATAGTAAAAGCAAAACAAGAAGCTAAAAGATGCTCAAAGTGAAACTCCAATATCATCATTGATAGGCATTGGTAATAAATTGATGCAACAACTTAAAACCATAAACTAAAAAGGAAACCAATGCCATTTTCTTAATGCTTTACATTCTCAAAATTTTATCGTGGAAAGTCCAGAATGTTTTTAAATTTCCTGTCTGAGGGTTGTAGACCTTGTTCAATTGAATAATGTTCAGTTAAAACCAACTCTGACCATAGACTTCAAAATATATCCACTCGATTCTCAACCCTGCTATCACCCTACACCATGATGCGTCTGCAATCTTAAATTCCAATGACTCTGACCAGCCCAGTTCTACTAGCCCAGTTCCCTCACACCCTCCCCTTGTTCACACCTGTGTTGACTTTGTCAAAGCAGGTATGACAAAGTTAAAGATATTGCTCACTTACTCTACACATTATGATGCATGAACTTCCATTTCCTCTAAGATGATCTCCCTTCTTCTGGTTTCTCTCTCTTCCCTGACTAACCTCAATCTCCAATGTTCATGGTCAATTATCTATTTTCTTACCTCTGAGTCCTCCATTTCTTGCACTTATGAACCTCTCATGTTCTTCCAAGAGGAACAAACTCAAATGAATGACATTATTTGTCCAGAGAAATGAGTGTTTTTAAGGACAGCAACCCAGGCTGGTTTGTTGCCCCACACTATTTTCATCTCACCAAAGCTTGAAACACCAGCTGCCAACACCTACTTCACTGTGCCCACCATTGGCACCTCATTTCCTTCAAACATGACTAGTAATTAGTCCCATAAAGACTCTGGAATCATATCTCGCCCTAGGATCATACTTCATGAGCATTGTGAGATATTCAAGCATCTCACAGCCTGAGGACAGACAGAAGATAGAGACTGACAGACAGGTTTCATTTCTCTCCAGAGGACAATACAATCTTTCACTTCATCTTTGTAATTCAATTTTTTTTGGGGGGATGGGTATCAGGGATTGAACTCAGGGGCACTCTGTCACTGAGCCACATCCCCAGCCCTATTTTGTATTTCATTTAGAAACAGGGTCTCACTGAGTTGCTTAGTACCTCGCTTTTGCTGAGGCAGGCTTTGAACTCACTATCCTCCTGCTTCAGCCTCCCCAGTCAATGGGATTTCAGGTGTGCACCACCATACTTAGCTATAATTCAATTTTTTAAGAGACATTGTACTCTTAAAAAAAGTTAAGTCTTCATTCCTCATTTCCAAGTTACTTCTCATTTCACTGATAGCTGTTTTCTGCCCCCACTTAAGCCCTACTCCTGAAAATCTTCAAAGATTTCCCCGGTTGCCAGATGGTACATTGTAGTACCATTCCTTAATTGATATGGTCAATCATTCCCTTCTTGGAACAACTGCCCTCTTGTGATTTCTAAAATGTTAAGTAAACTTATTTTTCTGTCTCGTTTTTGTTAGATTCTCCCTCTGTTCTCTCCTAAGGCATTTGTGTTTCTCAGTGTCCTGCCATCAGCTTTCTGAAGAACTTGATTTAATCACTTTCCCTGGTTAACTTCATTCATATCCTGGTAGTTTCACCCATATGCAGATAACTCCCAAATATATATTTGAGCTCACAAAATTATACACATATACATAGTGTGTATGTAAATACACTTAGGTATAGGTATATGTTTATGTCAGTACATACACACATACACCTATCCATATGCATGTCCCGTCAACCCAGCTGTCTCCTCCAAACTTCAGAATCACATATTTAACTCATTTCTGAACACCTCTTTTTGCACACACTATGCAGATATAAACTCAATACATTGAAAACTAAATGCATTTTTCTCCCCAAATCAGTGCTACGTTCATTGTAACCCCCAAAATCAGAAACCTCAATATTATGCTTGAATCTTTCCTCTATACATTTCTAATAAAACATTAAATATTGTTAATTTTAACTCCATACTTATTTTTTCTTCACTGATATGATCTAGGACCACATCCTTATTCAGTGGAATTGCTAAAAGAATCTCCAATTCAACCATTGTCTCCAAATGGTTCATTGTATAGAATATACCCAATGTAGAATTACCCAGGTACCTCCCTGCTTAAATCCTTGACCTTCAAAGAATCAAGTCTGCTCCTCTGCAATTTTTCTAACCATATCTCTCTAAGATATATTGAACTGAGAGGTAAATCCATGTTTGGTTAGGAGATGAGAAAAAAGAGAGAGAAAAAAAATTAGATTCGAAAGCAAAGATTTATTTAGAATGAAAAAAATCACAACAAATCTTGGCACCTGAAAATACAGGTCCTCTTCTTTGGAAATCTCCTATGCAATAAAATAGAAATATTTACACACAAATGAGTCTTGTTGCAACATGGCCTTCTCCTTCCCGAACCTCCATGACTCCCAACAACCATGAGAACTCATCAGGGACTATTCATGTGAGTAAACTTACAGGCTGAACTCCATTATCTTTTCAGTAAATTCTGGTCTACTTGCAGGTCAAAGCCTGATCATACTTCCCTTTGCTTCTGTTCATGCACTCCTTTTTTTTTTTTGAACGAGGGATTGAACTCAGGGACACTTGGCCACTCGGCCACTGAGTCACATCCCCAGTCCTATTTTGTATTTTATTTAGAGACAGGGTCTCACTGAGTTGCTTAGGGCCTCGCTAAGTTGCTGAGGTTGGCTTTGAACTCGCTATCATCCTGACTCAGCCTCCCAAGTCGCTTGGATTACAGGCGTGTGCCACCACGCCCTGCTTGTTCATGCACTCCTTGCACATGTGTATTTTGTGCCCTCTCTTCTATCTCCTCTTAGTTTCCATCCAACCATCCAGACTAAATAATTCCCAACTATGGTTCAACACGTAGTTCAAGTGTTACCTGATTTGCCCAGGCTGGGAGACTGCTCTTTTCAGGACTCTTATGTCCAAGTGCAGCTGTACCTTAGCTTTTGCAGGGTTTGGGGCAAGAATGCAAATGGAAGCTCACTTGTTAGACACTCAAATGTTAAAAAGTTATAAATCAATTTGGCAGACATTAAATACCTTGTCTCTATCTGCCCTGAGAAATATGTCTTCATTTTAGTCAGTTTTTTCATTGCTGTGACCAGAAGACCTGACAAGAACAACTTAGAGGAGGAAAGTTTATTTTGGCTCACAGTTTCAGAGACCTCAGTCCATAGATGGCTGAGTCCATATCTCTAGGCCCAAGGTAAGGCAGCACATCATGGCAGAAAGATGTGGCAGAGGAAAGCAGCTTGGGCCTTGGCAACCAGGAAGCAGAGAGAGCACTCCACTCACCAAGGACAACATACAAATCTCAAAGGCATACCCCATGATCTGCTTCCTCCAGCCACACCCTACCTGTCTACAGTTACTGCCCAGTTAATCCATATCAGTGGTTGAATCTACCAATGAACCCACCGATTAGGTTGTACCTCACGTAATCTAATCATTTAACTTCTGAAATTTCTTGCATTGTCTCACACGTGAGCTTTGGGGAAACACCTCATATCTAAACCAAAATAATCTCCTGGAGAGTTAATTTCAAAATCAAAATCCTTGAATTCCTTGTAATTTTCAGCCAGATTTAGCTGTATTGGGAGAACTGTTCTCTACTCCAAGGACCACAGCAATTTCTCTTTTAAACCTATCCTGCCATCCTCAACTTCATTCCACACTATAATAGCATCACGTGTGCACATGTGAACATTCCAGGGCTGTGCAAACTCCATTCATTTTCCCTGAAAACAGCTACCCATGAACCATTACTTTGGCCCAGGTATGTGCGCATAAGAGCATGGTCTAGGAAATGGATTCAGAACAGAGGCACTGTCCATGGAATGGACCTGCAGAGAATCCCATCATCTAGAAGAGAAGACAAACTTTAGTTGATGATAATCTCTTGCCTCTCCAAGTCCTCACTCCATGGGAGGGGACATAGTCAATGAGAAATGAGACATAAGCTCTCCAAAGCACCCAGGCCAGAACAGGAGTTTCTCTTCAATTAACTATGGTGGTGTTTATATAAATGCTATGTACGTCTCCCACCTAACTGTGAGCTCCTTATATGAGACGACTTTTTATTCATGTTGTCAGCAAACCATAAATGCCTGAAAGAATGAATTGAATGAAAGAATGAATGAAAAAAGGAAGAAAAGAAAAAAGAAAAGTATAAATCTGGGGATGGAAAGTGTATAAAATTTTGATTCTTAGGGTGCTTCTATTTCAAATAACTCACACCACTAGATTCTTTAACTTGTCTTTCATTTTGTTTATGGAGAAGTCTTTCCTATTAAGAGCCAGGGATTCTTCAGTAAGTAGACTGGGATACTAATTTAAAATGTAGTGGTCTAGCCAGGCACAGAGCCACAGGCCTGTAATTCTAGCAATTCAGGAGACTAAGGCAGGAGGATCATAAGTTCAAGGTCAACCTCAGCAACTTAGTGAGACCCTGTCTCAAAATAAAAAATAAAAAGAATAGGGATGTGACTCAGTGGCGAAGCACCTGTGTGTTTAATCCCCAATACCAAAAAAAAAAAAAAAAGCAGTTATTTAAAATACTCAGGGGGTGCACAGAAGTACATTTTTAAAAATTTTTACAGACTTCGTTTTGATTCATTGTACACA
Source organism: Glaucomys volans (assembly GCA_020662805.1). Lineage (NCBI taxonomy): Eukaryota > Metazoa > Chordata > Mammalia > Rodentia > Sciuridae > Glaucomys > Glaucomys volans. Next base: position 445,469 of record JAJEJO010004839.1, on the reverse strand, counting down.
AATGGGGTACAACTTTTCATTTATATGGTTGTGCATGATGTAGATTCATACCATTCATGTCATCATACATGTACATAGGGTAATGATGTCTGTCCCACTCCACCATATTTCATACCCCCACCCCTTCCTCCCTCTCATTTCCCTCTATGTACTCTAAAGTTCCTCCATTATACTCTCACCCCCCACTCCCTCAACCCGATTATATATCATCATCCACTTATCAGGGAAAGTACATTTTTTTAACAAGTTCAGCTGTGATTCCCGTACACACTTTCCAGAAATTTTAAAACACAAACACATTTGAGCTAATAAAATTCACCTTCAAAATGAAGTGCCATTCTCTCTCAGTCAAGAAATGCAATTGCTTGGTGGCAAATTCTTCTCTGATTTGGTGGTGAGAGGAAGTAGGTCTGGTGTGGAGCTGAAAGGGAAAGCGGAGGGGATAATTAAAAAAGAAAAAAAAGAAAGAAAAGAAAGGAAAAACAAGAGTTAGAAGAGTTTGTTTAATTACACTACATTCAAAACATAAATGCACAGCATCTAACACACTAGCTGGCACAAAGTGACCACTCGATACACAGTAGATTAACTGTGGAAAATACCTTTCAAAAGGCTCTCTCTCGGCTCTGTTAGCAGTTGGCCGTTTCTCTTCAACTGAATAAAGACAAATAGAAACCATGCAGTGAAATATTTTTCTCATTCACAGCTACAATATCGGCTATCACACTTCAAAGAAATTCAGGAAGGGTTTTTAAAAACATTTCATTGTTGCCAGGTGTGGTAGTACACGCCTGTAATCCTAGTGACTAAGGAGGCTGAGGGAGGAGGATGGCAAGTTCAAAGCCAGCCTCAGCAATTTAGCAAGACACCCTGTCTGAAAATAAAAAAAAATTTAAAAAGGCTGGAGATGTGGCTCAGTGGCTAAGCACCCCTGGGTTCAATCCCCAGATACCAGAAAAGAAAGAGAAAAATCATTTCATTGTTAAGAAAGAATTTTTGTTTTCACAGAGTGCACTAATCAAAATAGCACCAAAAGAACCATACTACCAAACAATTTGTAGATGGAATGAATTCTGTATAATCTGTGATGTTTCCTTCTTTATGCTTGCAGAAAAAGTGAGGTTTTTTAACAAATGTATGATGTAGTGGAAAAGAAAGAAACATTGGAATCAAAATCCTGGCTTTTAATATAATTTTAGGACCTTGGGAAAATTACTTAACTTGTCTTTGGTTTAATTTCCTAACATTCAAAATGCAGCTGTCATGGGCTGCTCTTTGAAGTTTAAATGTAATGGTCTATGCAAGGTGGCTTCACAGTGCTTACAACAAGGATGTTTGAAAAGCCCCCCAACTTTATCTAAAATACAACAGGTTTTCTCAGAATATATACTCTTAATCATGATGCATTTCTTATTAAGTCTGATTTTGAAAGTCCATAAAATGCTGAATTTCTCACAGAGCTCTCATTGGACTTTTAAATTTTTTTTTCACATTCTTATTAACACTCCAGATAACGGCTCCTCATTTTCTTCAGACCTGAGATCTAGTACTGTCCATTTATTTCTGTTCTTGTCACAAAATATGCCTAAACCCGGAACTTAGTAAAGAGAATAATGAGCTAGAAATTTAGAGGCACAGGTTGGCTCTTAGCTTTACCACTAATCCCAAGTGTGTAACCCTATCTGACAATAATTTTAAGGCAGTATATTGATTGTAATCATTCGTATTTGCATAAATGTATATTATTTTATAATATTTTAATAATTAGCACATCTAATTCAAACAACAAGAAAACAAACAAAAAAAAATAAAGAAAACAATGGGATCTTCCACCCCTGTTTTCAAGAAGCACTAGCAGATAACTAACAACAGGTCTTTCCAAACGACCTACAATTTATGCCTCATGCAATTGTCTTGTGCTCCATTTCTTAGATTCCTTTGTGGTTAAAGCTTTACCTCCACGGGAAAAGTCCATTCTGCACGCTTTTACCCTGGACTCCACCAGACGTTCCAGGCTGTTCAATATTGTTTCTCAGATGAGTTGTATCAAGTTGTTGGAAGCATTAGAGTAAAGGGTGCTCAAGGGCTTCAAATTGCTCAGGCAAATGGGTGCTACATAAATATGAAACATCGTTCACTTTTATCTTCTTAAAGGCATCCTCCATGGGCAAAAATAAAAGAAGAAATAGTTTCTACTGTACTCTCTACAAAGATTAAAGAGTGAATGTAGCCGAAAATGTCCCACACACCCCTCCATCCTTTGTACCATAAATGTGTCAATAACAAAGAAGAGGGCAGCTCCTTCAACATCCATAACTCTATAAGTCTGTGAAAGCTCTACAACCTGTGCTCTTTCAATTAAAGATTTATTCTTTTACTTTCTGTTGTTATAAATATCTTTAAAAATGATATCTCTAAGCAAGACAGAGTGCAGTATCTCTGTGAAATGAGTCAAAAAATTTGAATAACAGAGTTCCAGGAAATGCAAGGTTAAATTATCTTGATCTGTTAGTAATCCCACTCTGTAGGAATTGGAGCTGTATTGCCCAGCTCACCATTGTGTAGGCTCCACTGTGGTTACTCCAGGTCTCAACCTTCCACTTCTTCATCTACAAAATTAAAAGACTGTACAGCAAGATGTTTAAAACTCTGACATTTAATCGCTACATCTTTCTGAAAGCAAAATTATAAACTGATAGCTGAGTTTTATGAGCTGTACTGGTTTGACTTCATTCATTGGAAATACCAACAGCCTCTGGTTTCAGCTTTTACCAACATGTATAGTATATTTTATCAGTCATCTAATCTAAACTTGTAAACTAATCTAACATTTTTCTGAGCATGTGAGAAACCAAATTGATATTCAAGTAACATAGGAATTAACAATTTCCATCTATATTATATTGCTCTCTTTGTGAAATGAGAACATAAAATAATTTTTAGCACATAATAATTTGCAAAAAAAGATAAAACATTTAAAAATTCTTAACTGTTGTATTTAACAGCATATATTATTGATATCAAGTTCTAATATATATAACAATGATTTTTGAAATATTATATATTTCAAAGTATTTATTGAATACAATTCACTTGTAAAGTTTAAGTCCAATTCTCACATTATTTTGATAGCGCATATAGTCAGACAAGGGTAGTTTTAAGTAGCAAACATATCACAGTGGATACAGAATAAAAATTCTATCTTTGCTTCTACACAGATCTTTTCAACCATCCCTCCAGTTGAATGAAGGCAAGAACTGAGTGTGCCCCCATTTGGTCTTCAAATGTAGACATCAACAGAATAACGAACTGAAAAAGAATCCAAATAGCGTTATGTCATGAAGTTACTGTTGAAGAATATTCACAGTTATATTTTCATGAATTTGAACATAATACTGTGTTAATTACATAGATGAAAACAAATAGACTTCATATGCTGTGTTTTGTTTAGAATAGAAATATTTTTGAAAGCTCTAAAACAAAATGTCAAGGCTATTGTTTCTATTTCATTCCCATCCTTCTAGTCTGAAGGGTTTTATTTTTATTATTATTATTATTATTGTTGTTTTCTTTTGTTAGTTTTTTTTTTTCTTATTTTAAAGATCGGGAAATGTGAACCTCATCATAGCCTTTCATTTAAAGTTTTGAAAAACTCTGGATTCTTTCTTTATCAGCAAATAAAGATAAGAGTAGCATGCTAAAAATGCCAATTTTGCTTCTTGTCTTGAAAGGTGATAATGTGCTTTCCAAAGCAAATTTTCTTTTCTAAATCCAAAGACTCAGTAATATCACCTTAATAATCCTTTCATCTTGAATGGCACGATTCTTTGAAAATATTAATTACTGAGCCATTCATGATATCATTTTGAAATTATGTTATACCACTTGTAACACTTTAGCAAATGCAAAATGTTGTACAAAGAGAAATCAATATTATTAGAGGGCTATTGACCAAGAAAGATCTTTCAGAATCACCACTGCTCTAAGCTTAAGTGCATACAACAAGCTTGAACATTAATTAGGTACTAAAAACAAGCTTTATTAGGGTGGAGAAACATGTCATTAGTCATAGGTCCTATGAGTGGAAAAAATTTAAGATAGTTGAATCATGATATTTAAAAATAAATGCAGCTATCTATAATAAGTCCTTCATTCTAATCAGGTTTTTGGTACACTTAATTGATGCATTCTTTTAACAAATAACTATGTAATGGAAAAGATAATTAAAAATGTGTAGCACGCTTATTTTAAAAGTCTACCATTTCTATTGAGGTAAGAGGGATAACAGATCTTAAATCTTAAGTGTTATAGTGTAAATAATATAAGGTTTTCGACTTTTCATTTATGCTTCAGAATCCTAACCACATTGTCTCACTTATTTGTAATCCATCAACCCAGGTGACAAATAGTCTTCTATATTTACCCACTCAGAATATACAAGAAGCATACTGTATTAGCAGCTGAAACTACAAACGCTACTGTCAATCACACAGTCTGGCAAAGTACCATATTTCTTGTCACCAAGAGGCTTAAAGCAAAGAATCTGTGCCTAATTCTTTTAAACCTTATAGGTCAAAAGGTTTTAAAATTATTTTTGACACCATTTCTTTGCTTTGTCAACAGGCCTGAGTACTTTTTAGCTTGTAAAGGATATCAAAAACGACTCATTCTAACATTGCAAATTTATGGGTTTTAAGACATCACTTTTCACAGTAACATAATTCTTCAGGCAGATTAGATGATTGCTATGCCTCAGAAAGATGTTGATCTGATTTTTAAAACTGTCCTAAAAGCTTGGCTTACGGAGTACCTAGAACTGAGTGAAAAGACCAGTGGGCATTCATATGTGTTTTGGGTTATGGTAATAGCCCTGGCCTTAGGGGTCAATGGTCTTACTCAGTTAAGCTACTTACAACTTCTAGGCACATTATCAACTCTCTGCAGCCTTCACTGAATCATGAGGGAAACATTTTGGTATTTCTTTTAAATTAACTTCTCCAAGACCAAATTATATGAATCGATGTACCTTCTGATAAAAATTTAATCACTCTATTTATAAAAAGGATTTGAGGACACATCTTCTTCCCCGGAACTTTTGGTCCACCCTTATTTGTTCAGTATTCAGACTACTTCAATACACCTTTATTTTCTAAAGCCTACCACATTTGTCTTCATGTCATAGGTAATTCCTTTCCATCTGTGAGCTGGACTGTCTCGCAGACTCCCACCCAGACATACTGACTTCTCTCTACTTGATTCTTGTCTTCCATTTTTCTGCTCAACAGTCTTTTCACTTGGAGTAGCTCATAGAGAAGTCTTTCTCTGTTAGCACACCACTCCTGTGAAGGAAATCTATCCCTTGCTGTCTTTATTTAATCTTCTTACTCTAATATCAATAAATCATCTTCATGACCACATACCTTACACCTGATACGTTCTCTCTCTGCAAACTTAGTGACTCCATACCCTTTTAAAATTGTTTTTCTTGACATCCTGAAAGACAATGATGAGCTCCTTCTGGCCTCACCCTGACTAAACATGAAACACTTTTCATGGTATCTAAGTTCCTATCCAACAGTGACACACAATGATGCTGTATGTGTGTGTGTTTATTTAATTTTTTTTTATTTTCTCAAAGTGTCCCTACACTGTAGGGTATATACCTTTTATGTCAATCTGTGAAGATGTTGGTGAGCAACTGAAGAGTCCTGGAAGTCGCACATGGTACAGCAATATGCACATGCAATGGCCACACAATTCACATTTTTATGGGAATGTTAGTAAGTGCTTAGAACTACACTTCTTCAAATGCCGCACCGACTTGAGGTTTATTGTTTCTCCATTTTCCACTTATTAGGAGGCCCAGAGTTACCATGTGATCAATAAAGAGGAAGTGATTTAGAAAAGAGCAATTGTATCTGATTTCAAAGTATACTACAGAATCATAGTAACAAAAACTGCATGGTACTAGCATAAAAACAGGCACATGGACCAATGTAACAAAGTAGGGAACTCAGAAATAAACCCATAAATCTACAGCCAACCAAAACTCCACAGAGGTACCAAAAGCACATGCTGGAGAAAAGACATCCTTTTCAAAAAATGGTGCTGGGAAAATGGACATCCACATATAAAAGATTGAAACTAGACTCCTATCTCTCAACCTGCTCAAAAATCAACTTAAAATCAATCAAAGAACTAGCAATAAGATCTTTAACTTTGAGACTGCTACATAAAAACATAAGAGAAACACTTTGAGATATTGGCACAGGCAATAGTTTCTTAAATAGGACTCTAGTAGCCCAGAAAACAAAGCCAAGATTTGGTGCATGGGATTACATTAAATAAAAAAGCTTCTATGCAGCAAAGGAATAATCAACATAGTGAAAAGACAGCCTACAGAACAGGAGAAAATATTTGCCATCTGCTCTTCTGACAGAGGATTAATATCCACAATATATAAGGAATTCAAAAAAGAAAAAGTTGATCAATCAAGAAAATGAGCAAGCAATCTGAAGAGACATTTCTCAAAAGAAGTACAAATGCTCACAAATATATGAAAAAAATGCTGAATATCTTTAGTCATCAGAGAAATGCAAATCCCCAAATGCAAGGGGCTGGGGATATAGCTCAGTTAGTAGAGTGCTTGCCTTGAAAACACAAGGCCCTGGGTTCAATCCCCAGCACCACAAAAAAAAAAAAAAATTGAGAATCATCCCAACCCAGTCAGAATGGATATTACAAAAATAAAAAATAAAAAATAAAATGCAATGCTGGTAAGGAAATGGAGAAAAAAAATCCCTTATACGTTGTTGGTGGGAATGTAAGTAAACTTTATAGATGCTACTGAAAACAGTATGGAGTTTCCTCAAAAAACTAGAAGTAGAACTACCACATGATCTAGCTATATCACTCCTGAGTGTTATCTGAAGGGAATGAAGTCAGCATACAAAAGAGAGACCTGCATACCAATGATTCTGGGGCACTGTTCACAATAGCCAAGATACGGAATCATCCAAAATACCTATCAACAGATGAATGGACAAAGAAAATATGATATAAACATAATGGAGTATTATTCAGCTGTAAAGGAGAATAAAATTATGCCGTTTGCTGAATGGATCAAGTTAAGCATAATAAAGCAGACACAGAAAGAATGTGTTTTCTCTCATATGTGGAAACTTAAAAAATAAATAATAAAGAAAAGATGACCTGAAAGTAGAAAAGGGACTATTAGGAAAAGGAAAGGGAGGTGGATAAAGGGGAGAGGGCAAGAAAGGGCAGAGGGACTATGGACATGATCAAAGCATGATGTATACATGTATAGAAAGTTCACAGTGAAACCCATCAGTTCATACAATTAATGTGCTAATAATTGTGATTTTAAAAGCAAAAAGATTGTGATAGTCACTCATGTACATAAAAATGAGACACAGAAGCAAAAACTTGTATACTCACACAATGATTAAGAAAAATATATACAATTACAAAATAAAAATTAAAAATAATTGCACCACTAGCACCACCCCTGTATAGGAGGAAACATCTTATAGATGTCTTCAAAGTCTCTCTCAATCCAAACTCTCAACACTTAGAAAAGCAATCGCCACCATAGTGATGGGTGCTTTATGATCAATTTTGTATGCCATCTTCAATAAAACTGAGCTTACTGAATTCATTGCATAAAGATTCCCTAAAGCTCATATTTTTTTACAGCAGAGGTGATGATGGTACACACTAAGCCACAGCTTAGGTTTGTAGTTACTGTGGATGTGTTACAAAGCCAAGGATTTTGTGGTTTTTAAAACTTACCATATTACAAACAAATGGCATTTTCCAAGCTACACAATTATAAATTGGGGTGGTAATTGCTATTGTAAATGAATAATAAAAAAAACATATTGTCCTGAAATGTTTTTCAATAGACTAACTCTCCAATGTGTTTGATTTGTTTTTATATGAAAAGAATGTTACAATTACCAATATGTTCATTACGATGATCTGGGATGGGGTATAAATCTTACTAGTAAGCTATTTTCAATAATTTTGTTTCTACGATTTTATTTCCAGAGCCTAAAATCTTGACTTTTTTTGTTTCCTTGGGCATTTGTTTTATTTGCTTTCTCAGATTTTTTTAGAAGTACTGTACACCTAAAAATCTTAAGCTCCCTTCCTAAATCAATGGTTCAAAATCCATGACACTCATATTTGCAAATAATTTTACAGTAGACCTTTCTATAGCATCACTAACCAAAAGAGTGACCTTAATAGAAACACGTAGCCATCTTATACATAAAAACATATAAAACATACAACCATTGTCTTAAAAAATTAGTCTGCTTATAAGAAAGTTCTTGAATATGGGAGTTGCACATTTAATGTGCAGACTGTTTAGTGATATGCATGTAGGAACTAAAAGTGGACCAAAAAAAGTTTAGAATGAATCTATAAATGACTATAATGAGGCTTCCTTAGTTTTACAGATGTCACCTATCTCTGGGACTCCATGCCCAGCGATATTTTAATATAGTTGTAGCGGAAACCGTTATTGGTCATTGCTTTATATCAAACTGCACTTAAAGAGAACAGTATCATAATAAAGTTGGGTGTACCATTGGCCCTTTTACAGGGCAAATATAATATTATAACTCCCTACCAAGTCAAACCAACAGAAACCTCACTGCTGGGTCAAGTTGGAGCTGTGTTTGAGCCAGAATGAAACAGCTTTTCCCTCTTCCTCTCACCTTTCAGCTAGCAACTGCTTTAGAAAGCAGGAAACAGTTTATAAAGATAGAATTGGTTTTAATGATATTATTTTTATTAAGATTTAGGATTCCTTTTTTAAGATTATAATATAGTTGTCATATCTTTCACAATAATGTGAGATTATTGCCTATAAAAAAAAGTGTCTCTTATTTCTTGGGCACAGGGGGAGCTCAGTAAATATGGAGCCTGTTAAAGGGAATTCAGCATGTTATTGTGCAATAGTAAGTTAATAAATACAATACACTGATATTTACCATCATGACATTAGCCAGTAATATAGATGAACTATTCTTGTAAGCCAGAGCTCATGACAAATCATGTGCCACTTTTTTCGACCCAACAACTGCATGATTCATTTTACTCTCTCTGTGTATTTTTGTGATGAAGCCTCATTACAGAGTCGTTTCAGTTAGATATTCATATAAAATGTACAGAAGAGAAACTTGTTAAAGTAATAGGTTTCTTTAACAATTAGGTTTTCCTCCAACTTTATTTCATTTTATCCTTATGCAATTATAGGTGGATCTAACCAAAAAACAAAAATAAACAACAAGCAAAAAACTTTCTTCTGATCATCAGAAATGGCAACCCAGACCATTGTGGAGTACTACATACCCACAGCTGACAAACTGCAGTGCAGAAATACTCAGTTCTCTTTCCACAGATTACACTGCGTTGATTGTTTTGCTTTTGGTCAAATGCCAAAGCAATACATCTAGCAACTAGAAAGCAATGCCACTAATTAAAACAACATATTCCATCCCAACATATGCAAAAGGAAATAAATATTTAAATAAACATGGATTTGATAAAGACTGTCGTGATTAAAATTATACAAAACAAAATGAAATCCTAAAAATAGTCAGTACCCTCCCCAAAACCTCCTGTCTTAACTGGGTTAAGAAAATATTCAAATCACAGAATATTTAGATAGATAGGATAGTAAATCTGAGATAAAAGTAAAAAGACAAAGATAAAAGGAAAAAAAATCATATTATGAAATAATTTCTGTTTTTAAAATCAGGTTAACTGACATTTTTTAAAAGTTTTCCTGTAGAATTTAACATGTAAATTTGTTCTTAATTTTCATTATATTAAATTAATTATATTAATCTTAATTTTATTACAATCATTTTAATTATCAGATAGCACATTTGTAAAGTTCCATATTAATTTATTCCATGCATATTCATTGAGTTCTGACTAGGTGCACAGCCTTGTTCTAGGTGATGGGATTAAAGGGATCAATGATACAGATATTTTCCCCCACCTTCACAAAACTAATAGTTGAATGAGGGCTAATGGTGCATGAGGGAAACAGAAAGAAAACAAATAAATGGATCAGGAAGATAATTACCAAGAATGACTGAAGAAAGTAAAGCTAAGACCTGAAGGATGAGGAGGATGTAGCCAAGCAAAGGACAGAGGAAAGAGAGATAGTCAGAAGGACAGGACAATGCAGAGGTCATAGAAAAGGAGAGCTTAGAGCATCTCAGAACTGGAAGAGCAACTGGGGTAAACCTGAGAAGAACAACCTGAGGTGGGGCTGGAGAAGAAAAAGAAGTTGGGTTTATAGACTCTGAAGGTGGAAATAGGAGAATAGTTTGAATAGAGTCAACAAGACTGAATTGCAGTGTTAAAACTTGAGAAAACTTGGAGAATTAGACCCAGACAGGGTAAATGCATTGGACAAAGTCACACATATAATAGCAAAGGTAGCACTAAATTTCAGGTATCCCAAATCATAAACCTAAATGTCTAACGTCCCACCAATTGTTAAAGTTTCTCACATCATGTCCCATTAGTTCAATGTATTTATTGCAATATCATTCTTGAGAATTTAATTAAATACATTTGTGATTACATGTAAAGGCAAGGGAATGAATTGGGTGTAAAGTTTTACTTTTTGTGCATTAAAAACTTTTTCTCATCTAAGAACTGAATAAGAGCTGGGGTTTTTTGTTGTTTGTTTTTGCAATCTATAATCACAGTTAATATTTGATACTACAATTAAACACCTCATGTTTTTCAACAAGGACGCTATAGTGAGACTGGTAGCTGAGGAATACCAAAAATGTATTCTCCATCTAGGATGCATAGTAGCCCAGTTAGGATACATTTTCCAGCTACTGTCTCATTTATGAACAGTCATGTGCTAAGTTCTCACCAATGATATTGGAATGATACGATCTTTGCCACTTAAAGAACTGGTTCAAAATTTACTTCCTGGCATTGAGCTCACCTCTTTCAGATTCTTATTTCCCTGACTATCAGCCCACACACAGATACAATGGTGATTCAACATAGACCACGGAGACATGAGATGGAGATGCATGACTGGGAGCAAACCCTAGTCCTTTAATGAACACAAGGACACAGCTCTCCTGCCATGCTGGAACTCTTATGTGACAAAGAAAGAAAATTCCTTGCTTTTAAGCCACTTTGTTAGAGAATCTCTGTATTTCAGCAGTCCAGCTGTATCCTCAGCAGTAAATACTCCCAAATCTCTGCATGTCAGTACAATTATATTTGTAAAGTTATAAGTAATCTTGAACCTTAATGAGGGGAATATAAAGAATATTCACTGAGCAGCTCACTGGTCTAGTTTACAGATGTCTTGTCAGGAGTGGAAGTGATTTGGATACAAACTTTTCCATTCCCCATGGACATATGCAAACATTGAGATCCATTGCTGTACATGTGGCTTTCCCAGGTAAAGGTGGTAGTTCTCAAGTGTAGGTAATAACCCCCCTTTGTCCTTCAGGCTTCATAGATCTGTAGGCACAACTGAGAGACATATTGTCAAAGCAATGCCTGTGAGCTAGATCAGCATGGTGAATGGGTAGGATATGGGTACATTAGGCTTAAGTTACTATGAGGGAGACAAACACAAGCTTCAGTTCAGTGCAAAAGCTGTGACTCTTGAGAACATGGGTGGGATCCGTGAAGCAAATAATTATACAGCTACATGGTGCTAAAGGTGACCAAGTCCCAGTGTTGTAACAGTCAATGGACTTCAATCTCTTCAAGGTTGACAAAAGTCCTACTATTCAAACATATGTCAACAGAATAACAACTCAGGACCTTCAGTCGTGAGTACCAATTTCCAGTCCAAACGGTCAGGGTCAAGATAGTAGGGCCACATGGCAGCTTTTATAGCAGTTGACAACCCTAGTTATATTTTTCAGAAGGTCAGTATGGAGGTTAACAGGAATTAGTAATTCATACACCGTCCAGCAGTGGTAGCAGTAGTAGTATAGTTCTTATCGTAATGATGACAATAACAAACATTTATTGAGCATTTACCTAGTTCCAGGCACTATGTCAAATGTTTTATATACACTATCTAATTTAATCTTTATATTGCCTTATTATTATCCTTATTTTACAACCAAACAAGCCAAATCTTAGAGACAGTAGTGGGAGAACTAGTCCTCAGACTCAGGTGGTATCACCCTAAAGCCTTGTGCTTAACCATTATATTATACTGTGACCTTGGTGTGGTCAGAGCCCAATCATGTTCATACTGGTATTCCCAGCACATGCGGTAAATAGTTAACTGTGCAGTAAGTAGCAAATACACAAGTGCTAGGCCCATGTTTAGCTAATTAAAATAATGCAGTCAGATTCCCCAACCCATTCTCACTATTGCTGTGATGGAGAACAGTTTATATAAAGTATTGTCAAGGTAATAAAACTAATACAGCAATCCAAAGACACTTGTAGATTAACATCTTCTTCACCAAATTGCGTCAATGCTCAACTTACATTGCAAAACATGAATGCAGATGAGAATATAAAACAAACATCTCCTTATACATGGCAGCTTTGGCTTATAGAAATAAGTCTTCTGTCTTTTCTGTCCATGTGGATAATTTTTGAGAAGAGCATTCCAGTATCTCTCTCTAGCCCACTCTTCACTCCCAACTCTATACCCAGAAGGATGCATTGCTAAACCAACTCACAAGAGCCTCCTACTCTCTGGGTTCCTTGACTATTGGACCTCAAAAGAAGAAAAGAGTCAGCATTTTTGCCTCTAGCTTCCTGCACTCAGGAAGAGCTCTTCCCTGTTCTTCACTTTCTGAGATCAGATATTCGGAGCCATCTTGTACTTCATATCAAATAAGGTCAGAAGCTCTGCTTTTGTGAATGTGTTTTTGCCTCTCTGGTGTAATAGAGATGTGATTTCAGTCTTCACTATCCCAGCGCATGCATGGCTCAATGCATGGATTCAGTCTGCTTGGTAGGCTGCAAGAGCTTTACAGGCAAAACTGAATGTGTGCATCCAAAGGTCAAGACTGGAAGTTCCAAACCTGGCATTCACAAAAGAACTCTGGATTGAGAGGGATAGAATACTCCACCATATACTTAAAAGTGCTTTTTTTTTTTTTCCTTTTTTAACATTTGTTAATTTAAACATGGGCTTCATAGGTAAGAACCCCCAAGGGGAGATTAGTGCCACACAAGGCTCACTGTATTTATGTATGTAATTATAATACACAAATTTTTAAAAAACTCTAAAATAGAAAAAATTTTCCACAATTTTCTTTATAATTAGTGTGGGATAATCAAGATATAATCAAGTACTAAGAATCTTGGAGTGAGCCAAGCTAAAACTCCGGAAAACTTATACAAACTGCCACAATATCAATTTAGTCCATTGTATCATCCTCAGAATAAGTCCACATTGTGCTATAAATGAAATTTCAGTTGTGAACAAGATACTTAATTTAAGTAAACAAAAGCTGAAAACTTTGTTACCTTTTTTTTCATTTTAAAAAGATAAAGTTAAACAAAATCAGTTTCATTCGTGGGCCAAATACGTAAAAGTAGGAGATGGAAAGAGAGGAATAGAGATTTAATATTCACACCAACTGCAGCAGAGAGGTAATGCTATGGTATGTTTTCTGTTGTTTTCAGAAAACATACATATTGAAAATGAAAATTATAACAGAATACTAGCTTCCATATCACATAGCATTTACTAAAAATAGTCTACAAAAATAAGAATATTCAGTTTCAAGATTTCAAATGTGCTTTCACTCACCCTAGGTGCAGAGGACTGAACTCAAGGCATTGTGAACTAGTGGCCTTGTGAACATTATGCATAAATATGCTTCAGGTAGAGAAAGTATTTGATAAATTTGCTGTATATGGAAGAAATTAACATTTTGTGGGTTTTTATTCTTGTTCTTAATGCTGTAAGCTCTATAAAAAATTTTTAACAAAATTTTATATTTCTTCTTGAACTCTTACTTATATTCCCACCAACAATGTATAAGAGCACAAATTCCCTCTCAAACTTGTTTAGACAAGTTTCTGTTTTAAGCAACACATAAGAAATTTCCTTACATAAAACTTCAAACTCTTATATACCAAAAGGTGCAAGTATAAAATTAAAAGACAACCAAGGGAATTTTTTAAAAGTTATTTTAATACTCCCAGCAAAGAGTTAATGTTATACATTTCAGACAAATAATCCAAATGAAAAACAGGCATAGTGTCAGTATATGCAATTCACAGAACACATATACATATACAATAAACATAGGAAAACGTTTTAAAATACTAATTAATTAAAATCATAAAAATGTTCTCACCATTCCGAATACAAAAACATTGAACAAGTTGATATAACTGATTGGTGAAGAGTGTAACAAAATTTGATTTTTATATATTATTCTTAGAAGCACCAATTGGTAACTGTTATAGGATAAATTGCAGTGTCTATCAAAGATTTAAATGTGTAATACTGCACAACTGAGCAATCCCACTCTCAAAAACACAGACTAAAGAAATAACATAGAGTAGGTATTTAAAAATGTTTAGTGCAACACTGTTTTTAAAAGTAAAATAAATAGTTAAGAGGCAAGGAGCAACTTTAACTTCCAACATGAAGACTTTTTGAATAAATGAGGGGACAGAAATAAAATGGAATATTAATTGAGAGCCGCAGATATGATGGTGAAGACAGTAAATGCAATCAATGGAAATAAATATATCTATCTCCAAAATGATTCAAAGTCAATGTATTTTTAGGCATATTAAATGTCCAAATCAAAGAAAATTCTTTGTAGATAATTTTTTCCAGTACATCTCCAGACTGTGACACCTGAGATAAAATTAAATGTACTGACCTAGAAAGACAGCCACAGACAGAGTTCAGAGAAAGTAAGTTGCAGGACCAATGAACAGAGCCATCACCTCTTTGGCAGCTGGACACATGGGAGTGTAAATACCTAGGGAATGGTAGAAAAGCACAGAGTAGGTGTATTGTAGAATTAGTGAAGCAAGAGAAGAACAGAGGTGGCTCTCATAGATTCATGTTGCTTCTCAACTTCTACAATTCTCTGTAGTTTTCACTTTTTGTGTTCTTTTAGCATTTTTCACATGAATGTTCAACAAAATGAATTAATCCAGAAATTCACAGAAAAAAACCTCAGGAAAAAGAATAGAATTAAGTTTTGGGTAAAGAGATAAAATATGTCTTCCTTGAATTTCAAAAACTTTGGTTATTTCTAATTTGGGACATACCTTTATGTTAATCATTCAACTAGGTTTTTTATTTTTTTTCAAAAAGAAAACATTATACTTAAAACAGAAAATTAACATATGTATTTGAACACTTGCACCACATAAAGGCATCAAGAAGAAGAAGTTAATTTGTAGAAAGTTTTGCCAATATTTTCAATATTTATTATAGTTAAATTCAAGTTATCTGCCAACACTAGGATATTTTCAGTTATGTTACCACTCCACACAATTATGTGTTATTTGAATATAGCAATGAAAGATACAATTCGCTTCTGTTTCTATTTACTCTGTAAAACTTTAACTTTGTGGTAGACCATTACTTAAGTGAACATTTTGAGTTAAAAAAAAAAACAACATTGACAAGGCATTTCAGATCTGTAAGCAGTTGAATCTTTTATTATATAATGGTGTTTAGCACACTTGGCAGCTTGTGTTTAGAATCTGTAGTTTTGAACAAGTATTTATGGGTGTGTGTGTGTGTATGTGTGTGTGTGTGTGTGAAAAAGAGAGAGAGTCTACGCTTGCTCTATTTGGTATATTACGCTATTCCATCACAGTTCCCAGGTTGAATTTGAGATAAGCATTACTATAAATATGGAAAGTGTTCTCAAGGAGAGAGAAGACAGGCTTAATTTTGTTTTTCCAAGAACTCCAGAATATTCAGGTCCAAGCCACTTATACTGTTTGTTAATGGATTACATTCCTGCCCCATTAAAGATACTGAGTGTACTAAACTTAAACTTAGATTCAAAAGTAGAACAGCAATTTTAATGTGATGCTCAAGGGCTCATTATAAGATATTCTCCTGAAAGGGATTGAAACCATAAAGCAGCATGGAGAACATGTTCTAATATCAGTTATTAAATTAATTATTCTAATAATTAAATGTTGAAATACAAAATTTGATGATAATTTTATAATAATTTTATCTTCAGTCTAGGGCACCTTTCTTCTTATGCAGATGAAGTACAAGGTTGCTTTATAAATTATGAGAATATGTGCACAGGAGTCCCAGGACATTCTGAAAGCCACCTCTGGTGTAATTATCACAGACCCTTATGTGCTGCTAGTCCGGGCTCACACAGGAATCAATAAATGAATGATGTGTACTCATCAACAAACAAATTTGTAGTACTGCAGAGAATTTACTGTTTTAGTTTTGCTATTTAGAAATTTCTCAAGTATGCTCAAATGTTAAAAAAATAATAATAATTAATTATTTTTTTTCCCTCTGTAGCTCTGCCTTAGGTTTTGTTCCATGATTCCTGCCGCTAAAAGCAGTCTCACACCCTCCTCTACAGTTCCATTTCTGAATTTCCATTTCATTTCTCTAATAGCATAGTTTGTGTACATTTTAAATACATATCATCATGATTCTTCTCTAATCAAAACCCTGCAAGTTTCCCTCTATCTCATGCAAAGAAAAAGCCAAAGTTCCCAGTTCCTTCTCTGACTTTATCTTAAAACTCTCCTCCACCTTCAGATTGTTCCAGTTACCCAGGCTCCTGGCTAGCTTTCCAACAATCAAGGCATCTCTGTTTGTTCAAAGAACAGCAGCCAAATCTTTTTGACATTTCCTATATATATGTTGTGAAAGAGCCTGATAGTTCTCAACAAACTGTGCTGATTCAGTAAAACTATCCTGATAAGTAAGTCTAGTCATTAATAACAAACCTGTGCTTTACATCTTTGTTAAACTTTATTTTTAATTGTGGCAAACTATATATAACATAAAATTTACCTCATTAATCACTTTTAAATGTACTGTTCATTGGCAGTAAGTTCGTTCACATTATTGTGCAACTACCACCACCTCCAACCTCCAAATCTTTTTTCATCTTCCCAAATCAAAACTTGGTACCCATAAAACACTAACTCTCATTGCCTCCTCCCCACAGTGACCGTCATTCTTCTTTCTGTCTCTACAACTTTGACTGCTCTAGGTGTCTCCTACAAGTGGAATCATGCCATATTTGTCCCTTTGTGATTATCTTATTTCACTTAGCATAATGTCCTGAGTCCATTCATGCTGTAACAAGGGTCAGAATTTCCTTCCTTTTTAAGGATGAATGATATTGTATGTATGTACCACATTTTCTTTATCCATTCATCTATCAATGGACACTTGATTTGCTTTCATCTTTTCAAAAGCTATTATGAATAATGCTGCCATGAAAACAGGTGTACGATGATGATCTCTGCAGGTCTTTATTTCCAGTTCTTTCAGTTAGATACCCACTAGTGGAACTGCTGGATTACAAGGTTATGGTAATTGCTTTTTTAATTTTTTGAGGAAACCACCCTACTATTTTCCATAGTGGCCGAACACTTTTACATTCCTACAAACAGTGCACGAAAGATTCCTATTTCTCCACATTCTTGTTATTTTCTGGGTTTGTTTGTTTTGTTTTGTTTTTGCTTGTTCCTTGGTTTTTTTACAATAGCTACCCCAAGGCTGCAAAGGTGGTGATGATAAATCAACCTTTATAGTATAGAAAGTTGCAATATTGAAGTCCTATAGAATTCCTCAGGAGTTATAGTATTAAAAAATGACTTGGGTAATTACCCAAGTACTGAAGCTGACCATGTCTCAGCAGACATCAAAACAGAATTTATGCTTTACGAAGATTAGGTAGTTTAGCTCTTAGTCCAATGTTCAAGTCCTCACATGGGATGTGGCATAAGCAACTACTTAAAATTATTCAAAAATATATCTACAGAAAAATGCTAAGTACAAATAGAAAGGGAAAGGATGACCAAAAAAATTCAGACATATTTAGGCAGTGAAGATTGAGGGAAAGCTTCGCCAAAATTCCAAAGCTCCAAACATTGTGTCTTTTTGATGGGAAAAAGGTGAAAATTTAGTAACTTTATATCAGGCACCTGACACTTTCTTTTCTCTTTCACATTTTTATTTTGTGAACTTGAGTAGTGCTACTAAATCGTGACAATTTCAATGTCGCCACTACTTGGGGGATTATTGGTAATATTTTAGTAGATGGTTATTTCCCTTTAAATGTGTATTGTCAAAAGTGTTGCATCCTTGAGAGTGATCTTATTACATTCCAGGACCAGCTTTTTTTTTCCCCCAAGAGTAATAGTCAATAATTGTATAGTGCTAGTCAACAGAAAAGCAGGATTCACTTAAGAGAATTTGTTTTTCTGTTAGCTTTGCAGGGACACACTTATTCCACTGAGAATAGGGTACCTGCACTGACATCCACTCAGAGAAGTAATAACTTGCCAAATCCTACTTATCAACGTGTATCCTTTTCTCAATTAATTCAAGATTTCCAGTTTGTTTACTTTCATCTCCAAAATAGCAACAACTTCCTTTAATATTTCAGACAGTCTGGCATTTAAGTAACTGATTGATGAATGTTCAATTGCACTCAGAAGGCAACAGCAGTTCTCATCATCCGTAATTCATTAGCATATAATGGAAATGCCGTGCCAATCAAATTAAAGTTGCATGTGATAAGAGCTCTTTGTTATTGATTGAAATTTTTTTCTCAGCAACTGTTGTAACTGCATCTGATAGAAGAAGGCTCTCTGCCTGCACCCAAGTTGTTTTTATTTCTTTTCCCTCCTCTCGCATATCACGTTCTTATTCTGTGCCCAGGCGGCAATGAGCATCATTTCCCCACCAATCTTGCTTTCAGCTGTGTGTTTTTTGTGGTTTCCCCTCTTCATTTCTTTGCATTATTCATTGCTGGGCTACAGCAAAATATTGGAATGTGCAGCATATGGCAACAAAAAGAGAGGGACATCCCTTTGCAGAATTTATGTTGTATATATTTAAATGTTTTCAGCTTTAAGAAACTGCCATCCCCAAATTAAAACTATTTGCATAGAGACTAACCACTACATACCCCATGGCATAATGCCACTACATGGAAGATAATCACCAAAAATCCATGTCCATGTTTTCAGAAAGGCATAAAAATATGATTTATATACATTTTTTGTTGTGCTTTTTTAAACAAGGGTTAAGTAACAAAATAAAACATGTCACATTTTGTTTATTCTTTCAGGCCTCACAGCCGAGCATGTCTTTAGTCTGCAAACATTTAAAATTTTTAACTTCAACATTTCACCACAGAAAACATCTAAAGGTTCTCCTCTTCCCTTTACTCTAATAAATTCTATAACTCGGAGCTTGATCAAAGCCCTTCTCTCTTAACTCTAACAATGTAAAGAAAGAAAATTTTAAATTGAAGTCATTTAGAATTCCTCAGTAGTTAAAATGTTTTTCATAGACACAATCAAACCTTCTTTAAAGTTGCAATTAATTCTTAGTTAGGGGAAAAATTCCATATGGAATAAAATTCTCTTTGGAAATCACGTGTTTGCATTCCTGATGTATGATTATTCTTACCACACCAGAAACTTCTTAATTAATTGCACTCTTCATGGCTACACTAAAACAGATGTAAATAAGTGCTTTTTATAACCATTAACTTTCACAGCAGGCTTCCTCACAAGAACTGGAGGGTTGAATTGTCCAGAGGCAGTGGAGGGTGTGGGCCGGGGAGGCACAGTGGCTCCCTGCTCATTTGCATAGGAAGTTTGTTCCAAATCCAAAAAATGGACAGAAAGACATTTCCAAATGCAAAGGCTCCAGAGCTGCCTGTGTTTAAAACAAATTGGACTCCCTGTGCTGAGTTCTGAGTGGTGATTATATAATTAGTGCTGTGCATTGCGGGAGAACCCACCCCTGAGCTCACTTGGTTTTATTTTGCTGCTTTTTTTTTTTTTTAATTGGCGAGAAAGCAAGACGACTACCGAGAACTTAAACCAATGAAAAATGTAACAGTGAGAGAAATTAGAGTGGGAAGAACTAATAAAAACAAAATAGGGACAAAGTCTTGTAAGGAGTCCAAGAGAAGTCACCCTGGCCTGGAGCCAAGCGCCGCTGATTTCAGGGATGGAATTCGTTAAGCAGGGAGCATGTCCTGTCTTCTAGGAACTCCAGAGTGCAGCTTGGTGGAGAAGAAGGGAGCAGCGAGCCCATCTGTGCACGCTCTAATAGCAGAGTATTCATTTCAAGTAGTCTTGTCAACATGGTTTTTGAGGTTGCTTGGGGGGAAAAAATAGCAAAAATGTTACAAGGACACAAATGTATTGTGCCCAACATTCTCCAAAAGACACGTGTGGGCCTCTTTGCCCTGGGGTTTTCATCATGAGTAGACTTGTAAATGATCAGGTTACCCTATGATCTGAGTGAATCTTCCAGGAAGAGCTCCTTCCATGAAGCCAGAGAGATTTTCTCATAGCAAGAAGGAAATCTGCATTTTAGGGTGGCAAGTGATCAAGTGCACATCAAACTTGAAACATGATTTCTTGATAAATCCGGGTAAATTTTTATCCCAGACATGAGATCATCTCATGGAAAAAGGAAGACTATGAAGGTACAAACCAACACACACCAAAGAGACCTACCCCATTGAATCTGTGAGGTGTTAGGCCTGACACTATTAAAAATATTCATCCATAATTCCTCTCACAGGCTTCAGGCAGTACGTGTTTTTTGGTAGTAGTCCACCGTGAACTCATGTGAGCCGTCTGATTGTGGTCTCTGAGGCCTCTCAGCTTTGCAATCAAATAATGATATCAATAATAACACCTACCAGTTATTAAGTGCCAAAACCACGTACTTTACATAATCATCCCTAATTCCCAAAACAACTCTATAATCTGGGTCTTATCTCCATTTTTACAAATGTAACCCAAGTCAGAGAGGTTAAGTAACATGTCCGAAGTCACAAAGTCAGTTAGCATAAAGCCAGAATTCAAATTCAGAGCTGCTTGACCCCAAAGCCTAAGCTCTTTTTATTACTCTTGCTTCACTGAGACACCTCCAGTCTGCTCTCTAGATAACAAGAGCAAACCCAGGATGTCTCTGGGGTACCATACCCTCTGAACATCCCTTCCCACGTTTTCATTTTGCAAAGGTCTCTTGTTTTTCCTTAAGTAAAGCCAAAGGACAGCCTTTCTCTTTACAACCATCCATAAAGTAAGATTAATCCAGCTTCACAGGATTTATAACTCTGATTTAAGGGACTGGACCAAAGTCCAAATACAGATGTGGAAATGATTATCCTTACACCTATTTTGTATAAGGAGATCTCTGCAGGATCACAGAAAGTGAAGTTTCTATCTATCTCTGTGACTTAAGCCATTCCATCTTTTATGTAAGACTTTCTAGTTTACAAGCACAATTCCCACTTTTAAGACTCACTGCTGCACACCATGTACAAACGCTTTCTCTCTCTCTCTCTCTCTCTCTCTCTCTCTCACACACACACACACACACACACACACACACACTTCCTAGGTTTACCTGCCTATTGTTCCTTTCCCTTCAAATACATTACACTGGAGGATTGACAATATTAGTGGTGCTCAGTAACTATTTATTATCATTAATTAGCCAACTGCCTCAAGAAAGTCTAATAAGAAAGAAAAAGAAGTTTAGTTTAAGACAATACATGATTAGGCCGCACTGCCGACATCCCCCCTGTGATTAGAGAATTTGCCATTCAGGCTCCTTGAGACACTGCATTCACAGAGCTACTTCCACTGTATTCCAACTGATCTCTACGAGAAAGAGAAAGGCAGTTTGAAAAAATTAGTATAAATTAGAATTAAGCTGGAATTACCCACATCATATCAATTTCAACCCCAGACTTTAAGATCCATTAATCTAAAGATCATCTTCCGTGGGGGCTTTCTCCATTCTTCAGTGCTTGGGCAGTGATTTCTCCCCAGGCCTTTTAGTGAACCACCTCCCACTCACTCAGGAAAGTGAGGGCTAAGAGCTCTTCTGGTGTTCTGGGATTTGTAGATGGAAGATTCCCTTTCACTATTTGATAGCCTCCAAGCTGAAACGGCTGTTCCACACCACTCATCACCAAGGGTCAGAAGTTGTATCAGCATCTTCAAAAAGAAAGTCAGTACATTTTCAGTTAAAAATAGCCCTATTCTAAGCTTACCTATGTGTGCTGCACAACTTTGCTAAGCAGAAGTGAAGATATCTCTTGAACCCGTGGTCAACATGTTCAATAACTTGATGTTGTTATAAAATACCTTTGTTTTATTTCAGGGAACCAATGGTGGTCAAAGCCTGAAAGGTCTTTGAATTTGACTTGGCTAGCATCCCAAAATGTTATTTAACCCTCAGAGATCTGTCGCCAGGAGAACATGCAGGAAGCCATATTTACCTTAGCATAGTTGCTTAAAAAATCAGTGTCCCCACTTGTGTAATAAAGTACAGCAGAGGAAAAGCAACAACACTTAAAACAATTACAGTTAATGAAGACATTTTTCTGATATGAGTGTCATGTGATGGTAAGGCCTGTTCTAGATGTGGGGGACTAGAGATACTTCTGGGTTTTTCTTTAGCCATAGAACTTTATATATATTTATATATATATATATATATGCAGATGTATTACACACACACACACACACACATATATATATATATAAGGTCTGGGAATTAACTTGATTTTCAAAGATCTAAAGAATAGGGGAAGAAGTGATGATGGCCTTTTGTTTATAGAAGCAGTTTTGAGCGTTCAATGATTAGATGGGAATAGCACAAAATATGGTTTTAATCCCTCCCTAGATCAAACTCTAACTAAAGTGACATAGTTCCAGCAACACTGCCAACACATACTCTTCCGCTCAGAGTCTGAGATCAGAGAAGGTCTGGACCAGAGAAGATTTTCACTCTACATTTCCGAACAAGTTAGTCTAGACGAAATGCAACAAATATCTCAACTAAATTAAAAATTGGATGTGATCTGTCTGAAAGAAATCATCTAAAATATCATTTTCCCTTAATTTTCCTTTCTCATTTTTTTATTTTACATAACTGGTTTCAAAGAATGTGTTCAATGACTGCAATATTGCATATTGCACCTAAAAATATTCTCATTTTCATGCTATTTGCACATTCCACTATTGCAAGATAAATTTCAACTCCTTGGGAAATTTTAGAAGGATTTGCAAGAAATTGAGTACTATTTGGAAACTGTTTATGAATTCTATTTATAACTGTCCAATTGAACTAACAGACCTCAGCAAACAAATAATGTTATCATCTCCAATGACTTTAAGAGTGAGCATTTTGAGTGGATCTGAATCAAGTTGTTAATGAGAGCTGGGGCTGAGGCTCAGATTGCTGGATTTTCACTCCTTGAGACACAGAATCACATACTGAATAAATCAAGTGCAAATGGCTTCATCTTAGCTCCCAATGATCAACACCATAAAGTAACTGCATATTTAAAACAATCAGCAGGTTCCAGCATGGCAGCCTAAGAGCCCAGAATAGAGGAGTGCTCCTAGCCAGCTCGGAAGGACATCCTCCAAAAAGGGAGAATTCGGAACACAAGGAAGGCATCAGGAGACAGAATAACTAGTCATGTTTGGAGGTCAGAGTTACTGAACCACAGCCCTTTCAATATTGTCTCTCCCAAGAGAAGTAGACTGTAGTGTTTTCTGCTATTTGTATGCCACCTCATTAGGGTTTACAAACTGTAAATGCACAACCATGACCCTGACAGGCAGCTTCTGTCCTTCTGGCATTTGCAATTCAAGAGGACTTAGAGGAAGTACCAACTCTCCCAAAACCCTCAAGGAGGAAGGAAACAACCTGCCCAACCATTCAGCACAGTGAAATGCAGTCCTGTAGTGCAACCTGTTCAAGCCCTTCCTCAAAGTGGGCTCAAGTTCACAACAAAACATAATTACCATTTAAGAAGACTAGTATGTGAAAGTGAAAAAAGAAACCCTTGTCCCTAACTGACTTTTCATCCACTTGCAGTAGCTACTACAATGAAGCATGTTTGTTAAAGATAAAAGAAATAAAATGATAAAACCTGTAAAAGGGCTTAGTGCCTGGCACATAATAACTACTCAATAAATGCTGGCCCTTAAAGTTGTATCAGTAAGAAAATCAGATTGAGCATTGTCATAGGAAGCATGGTTTTTCGGCAAAGGGAGTACTTACCCATCTTTCAACACATGTAAAATTAAACCATTGCACAAATTGAGCAAATTGAGAACCTTCTAGAGATACCTGGAGTCCTGAAAATACCTTCACAGCATAATAGGGACTTGTTAGGACCTTATACGAAAGGATTAGCAACATTTGTTGATTTTTTAAACGACTGCCCTATGGGGATCCAGAGTGAGCTGTGAGGCTTACAGGCCTGGGATGATCCTCCCCAAATTTGGGGGTTGTTTAATGTAAGTCTTCTTGGGTTTTAAGCTGGTTATTCCGGACTATTCCCTTAACTAAAACAAGACGGCCCCCTACCTTCACCGAGAGACCTCAGAATCCCTGAAGTCTGGCAGCCTCCACTAAGCCAGCTGCTGTTTGCAGGATTCTGATGATCTGGGACTTCCCAGGTGTCAGAAGCAAACAATAGATCACAGCTGGCATTAATTGGCAGCACCCTGGTTGGCAGTCTCAGCAGAGAGAGGCCAAACACTGAACAGGCCACAGAAAGAGGACTCCCCTCACTCAGCTAATATTAATTGAAATGTCTTCATGGAATGCTGTTTTGCACATTGCAATGAAAACAGTTTGTTTTTAGGATTTAAACATCCCTCTGCTGTGTTTGCAATCTGAACACTACAGCATGTGTTAAAACATAAGATCCAGGGAGGCAAACTGACTATAAACAGAGTAGTTTAGGGGCTGGGGGTGGGGAAGCTGTCTTTCTTTTGCAATTTTCAAGCTCAGTGAAGTGCACAGGAGTGATAACGCAGGACAGGCAAGGGAAAAGAAAGAAGAGATTTAAACTTCAGAGGATTTCTTTACTGTATCGTTGTTGGGAAGAACCCTGAGAAAGGAAAAATGATTTAAATCCATGACTTTTCCCCCTGATGCTGCCCTCTTAAAATCCTAGGCCATCCTGCTAAATATTATCCTGGTTATCTGGGCCAAAAGTCTCAATCCATCTAGTTAAAAGATACCAAGGAATGTGGTTTGCGGCCAGTAATATAGATTAGTATGCTAATGTTGTTCTAAGGGTAGCATTGTTAAATAAGCCTGCGATATCCCTGGAATCAAACCGAGCACACTATGCCAACCCGCGTGTATCATTTAGGATTATACACGGCCTGTTAAGAATACAGAACAATTGCTTCGCATTTCTCTGTGCTGGTGTCATCTCCCTTTCGAATCTGGGAACAACACCCATATCTCGTCTTCAGCTACTGACATTTGTCATAAATTTCAACTGACCTTTTGCCAGAAGAGCTTCAGGATGATTTTCTTTTTATCTTTTCACAGTCTTCAGCATGTCATGATTCATTCCGGAAGTATTTGGGGCCCAGCACTGTGCTAGATATTATGGGAGATGAGCAAGAAGCAGGAAAATCAGTCCCTAGTAGTGGAATCAAAACATGTTTTCATGACACAACCAGACAATCTGGAAGACAGTGATAACTTGTGGGTGTGAATTGAAGGGGTAAAAAATAAGACAGATATTTATGTATTCCGTTCAGTCATCAAAGGCTTCGTGTGGAACATAAATTTGGAACCGTGTTTTAAGCAAAATGTTGCATATGCATGAGGAAAAGTATTTCAGATTTTTGTTAAAGCAGAGGAGGAAAATGATAAATAAGAAAGCCATAAACACACAAACAACAAAAGGGTGCTATCTAGGAAAAAAGGTGACTCCCAAGATCTTTTATACAACTCTCAAGATCTTTTACTGGTTCCTCCTCCAAATATTAGGATATTCCAGATATTACAAGTAGAAATATTGACATAGAACAGAAAAATAATTTTCCAAAAATCACAGACGCAGCCAGTGTTAATAAGTCATAACGATAGAACTGAATTCAGACAAAAACGCTAGTCCAGGAGTAGTATTCACTCAAGTCCTGGTCCCGCCTGAAGTGTTTGCTTAAAATGATTTAAATCCATTCCTTGTTCCTCGGATACTCAGTAGGGACGCTTCCGCAGTTCTTCTTTGACACCTTTAAATTATTATTTTCTCAGTAAGTGCAAGCATTTCTTTATCCTCCTTAGCTACCCATCTACCTTTCTTCATTTCCTCTGCCCTATTTTTCTCCCACATTCCCGTTCCCACTCATATTCAAAGGATGAGTGGAGAAGTCATTCAGAATGTTTTTCTTTATTCCCCATCTCAAAGAAATCCTGCTTCTAATTTGCCATGTGAACATAAGCCTGCTAATACCTTGGACTCAATTTGCACAACTATAATACCTAACAATATGCTAAGAAGAGAAAATTTTATATAACTAAAAACACTTCGCTTAATTTCAATGGACAGAATGTCATGCAAAGAATGAAAACAATTACCTTAAAAATCTAAGCAAGCACCCTCATCTCCATACACATAACTTAGTACAGGAAAGTAATTTTTATCTTAGGTTTTAAAAAGTCCCATTTAAATTAACTTCCAGGGTAGCAGTGAAACTTTGTTCACTCCTTATCCCAAGACAAACTATGTCATTTAGGATGACCCATTGTCTAGCCAGTCATTCCCCTGTGATAATCCTTGCCACCTACTGAGGATCAGTCACAAGGGTGAGGGAATGAAATGTAAGTTTTAAAGTCAGGAGTATCAGCACAAATTACACTAACATGTTTAAATGCAATCATGAGGTGTCAGTTTACTATTATGGATGGGAAACTATTTTATCTAGTTACAATTTTGGGGGTAGAAATATACTCATACATCATTCTCTATCCATGGGCTTAGCACCCATCAATCCAGTTGATTACAAATGGGATTCGAAACAAAAGGATTCATTTATTATTTTTGAAAAATGCTTTGTTACCTATTGAAGAAAGGACAGATGTGCAAATATTCCACATTCCACATTTCATAGGTGACATGATCTACTGAATTTAAATGCTGCAGTGGGAAAATTGGGAAGCCTGTTTTTTTGTTGTTTTGTTTTTTCCACTATGTCTACACCCCTGACCAACTATCTACGAGAATTTGGGCAAGTTCTTACACATTCAAAGCTCATTACTTATGACCTAATAAACAAAAGGTGTGAGAACCAGAGTAAAAATTGGAGCTTCAAGTCAATCTGAGAGATTTTGCTCGGGAATGGATCAGATTAAGGCAAGCTCTTACCAAACAAAGATAATGCCGAAAGGAAATCATACAATTATAGAATTTTAAAGCCAGAAACAACCTCAGAGCTTATTGATTCCTACCTGCTCATTGTGTAAATGACAGACTTGAAATCTAGAAAGAATAAATAAGATGCCCAAAGCCATGCAGCTGAATTGTGCAGCCATGAAGGGAACCTGGAAACCAAGATAATACACTCATACACAGGCATTAAAATGGTGAAGGATTAACTCTTCATATATAGATGTTTGAACAACAAGAAGTTACTGGCAAAATAACACACTATGCTAAAGCTTTTTTCTCTCTTGATTTGTCTTGTTTAAATGCATCACTGCACTGGGTATGATGGTACACACCTGTCATTCCAGTGGTTTGGGAGACTGAGGCAGGAGGATCGCAAGTTCAAAGCAACCTCAGCAACTTAGTAAAGCCATAAGCAACTTAACGTGACCCTGTCTCAAAATAAAGAATAAAAACAGCTGGGGATGTGGCTTTGTGGTTAATTGCCCCTGGATACAATCCCTGGTATAAATAAATAAATAAATAAATAAATAAATAAGTAAATACATAAATAAATAAATAGGTTGCTGCAAAAATGGTTCCAGTCCCAGGGCAAGGCAAATAAAGGTATGTGAATCCCCTGACTCCCAGGGCAGCTGGGGAGAAGACAAGGAAGAGTGAAGAAACCAAATAAGAAAAAAAAAAAAAAAATCATCACTGCTATTAAGGCCATCAAGCCCAGAGGCAAAATCATAGCAAGATTTTACTGTATTATTCATTAAATGAGATTCCTAACTTAAATTTTTTGTCTTAAAGTAATTGGAAGGAAGGGAGGAAGGAAGGGAGAAAGGAAAGAAGGAAAGATATTAAATAAGGGACATCCATTACTATCACAATTAGTCAATATTTTGCCACCATGATTTATTTTTTCACAAGTTCTCTTTATAATTATATCTTCGTTTTGAGCTTTTAGTAAAGAAAAGACTCTGTTCCTTCCTGCAACTCTGCATTTATCAGAAACTCCTGGCAGCTTCCTGTTAGTCCACCATGTTTGCAGGCCCCTTCTGTCCTGAAGCCATCCCTGTATTCTTTCTACTTTCTCCTCTTTTATCTTTCCCCTCACCAATTCCTTAATGAAGTAGTCTAGAGTTACTCTCGGCACTTTTCCTTGTTTATTCTTCTACCTACTTCAGTATTACTTCCAGGTTACTCTACAATAGATCTCTATGGAATCTGTTTCACAATAACACAGGGATCACCAAATCCAGAGTCCTCTTCTCCATTCTCATTCTCTTGAATGATGCTTAGCCATCTTTTCTGGGAATTTAGCTCTTTCATGGCTCCCTGGATGCCACTTTCTCCCACCCTGGATGAGTACTTTCTCAATTTCTTGCTGGCTCCTCGTTCAACACCTGCCCCCAACTGGATCAATAACAATTTCATCTACTCTTTGGTGTTCACCCACACCAGTGTTTCTCAACAGGGAATGATTCTGATACCAGGTGGCATTAGTCAATATCTAGAGACATTTTTGATTGTCACAAACACAGAGGGTGCTAACTACTGGGACCTGCTGGATAGAGGACAATAATGCCATTGAGTACCATACAGTGCACAAGAGAACCCTTCAAAATGAAGAATTATCCAACCCAAAATGTTCATAAAGCAGGATCTACACCTGCCTATCTGTAATGTGGATTATATAATTATCATAGCCTGCATCACTCAGCTAAATTCCAGACCTATTTTCAGTACCTCTTTCTATACATGTCCAATAATTATCATTATTTCTCTCCAAAGTTTTCCTTTTTTATAGTCCCTCTCCCAAGTAAAGTCTTCATTATTTCCAAACTCAAGTTGGAAACTTGTAATCACTTTCCATTCTTCATAAACCAACACAACCCATGTATCACCATGTTTTATTGTATTTTATAATCCAATAACCTCCTACGTGAGATGCTCAACTCCAATCTCTGTCTCACTGCACTCCATTCTTCGGAACAACCACCATCCTACAGCCAAACTTCCTCTTATCCCTGTTTTATTTAATAATTATCTGTGACTCTTAGGGTCAAAAGGAGTCATTCTTAACCTGATTCCAGAATTGGGTAGACGAGGTGGAATGGGAGAAGGGATCTCCATATACCATCTATTTTTTTTCTGGAAAAATTAAGAACTTTGACTAGACTCTCTATGGCAGTGGTTCTCAAACTTGAACACATATCAAATTCTCCTGGAGAGCATGCTGGGCCCATCATAGTTTTAATCCCCTAGATCTGGACTTGGGAGTGAGAATCTGCATTTCTACAGAGTTCCCAGCTGGTATGAAGGCTGTTACTAGGATAACATTTTGAGGAACACTGTTTTATATTAAAAGCATCTGGAGATTTTATAAAAATACTGAGTCTTGGATCTCATTCCCAGGGTTCTGTGTGGTTTGGCCTGCCTTCTGGATTTTTAAAAAAAATCTTCTTAGGTAATTTTAATACACACCAAGTCAGTGAACCACTGATCTGATGCGTCCATATCTCAAAATAGCTAAAGAGCTTAGAGAACAGAGTAAAAATTGCTAATGGTAAAACCTCTTGTGGCCTCCACCTGCGTTCCAGGTCTATGCCACCAACTCCTCCCACTCCCTCACCTCACACTTGAGCCTCTAAATGTCCATACCAACTAGAATCTCTTGTACACGTTGTGAGCTATCCTGCTATTGAGCATTCATTTAGATGCTTTTCTCTGCCAGAAATGTTCCTCCCTTAGCTTTCTGGAAAGTTCTGTACATCCTTCAGAACTGTTTTTAGAAACAGAATGTACAGTTACACACTCTGATTTTTTTCAGAACAGAACTCAAACCCAACCACCACCTAGACAGAATTATCTTTTCCTATTTCATGTTCCCACTGCACTTCAGTGATACCTGTCTTTTTACATAAGGTAAAAATTATTTATTCACTTTGCTGCTCATCATTAGATTGTGAGACCCGGGAGGCTCATTAGTATCTGGTGCCTAATCACAGGGCAATTGTCAATATCATTCATTTATTCATTCATTCAATGAAATTCAAAGGGACTTCCCTTTACCTAAACTTTTCCTACTTATTCTCCTAAACTTTTTCTATTTTAAGATTTTTCTGTATTTCAAATAGCAAATGAACTTTTAAGCAGTGAGAGGTCTTTAAATGAACAGGGATCATGTGTGCTAGACAGACCTCAACAGCTTTATTTACTTAACTATCATAACTGAGTACTTAATTGAACATATTCAAATACTTAGAGTTCTTACTGGTAAACCTGCAAAACAACTACTTAAGAGTGTGTGTGGTGGGAGAAATGACTATAAAAATGTCAAGTTAGGAAAGCATTGATCTGTTTCAGTGAGTCTAATTGTCACCCTGTGTAACTCAATGGGAATTCTCACAGTGAATTATACAGGAGGTGAATCAGGGCCAGATGTATTCCCCAAGCCTGTGCAGCTTGGCTTCCAATAAACTCTTTTTATGGATTCTTTTTCCTGCCTTTCTAGAATAGCCATCAATGAATAAGTTGTATTCTACAGTTTACATTTTCAAAAAAATGTAAGTCCAATCTTTAATTGTGTCATCTGAAAGAGGATGAGTAGTGGGAAATTATCATCACCTCAAATATCTCCAAAAACCTAGGAGAGCTACTAACTGATTTGATTTTGGTATCAGAATTTAAGTGAATCCCACAAGAAAGATTTGCACAGAGGAAAAAAGTCCTGAGTGACAGGAGGAATGTAACACTTCCTGTGGCCTGTCTTTGTCATTCTTAAAGCCGAAGGCAGCCAAAAATTTCTTAAAGTTTTAAAGAGTTGAACTACTGTTACTTTCCCTTGTAAAACTGTTGTAAAGAAAGGATTTGTCGTTTTCCTGGCCATATAAGTATTTACTATACAAAACAATATGAGTTTCTAAAATCTGTTAACTAAAAACATCTCACGGATTAGAAAACATGTAATCCAGTCACCATCTCCTTTTTTAAATCATTAGCTTTTCTGTTTTTAGAAACAGAATGTACAGTTATTACTCAGAAATTCCAGCCAAGCACCAACACTGCACATTCTGCTTTTTCATTTCCCAAATTCTTTACCTGAATTATTGGAATTAAGCAATTTTCATTGGACAGTCAGAATTTTTTAAACTTAAGTGGTTTTTCCCCCTAGACTTAAATACCTAGAAATTCATTTTGCATTTCCCTTTCATATTTTTTCACCTCCTTAACTAGGTTTATTTTTACTTATTTGTTCTACTTGTTAAAGATGAACAGGTCACAAAGAATCAAATTTAAAGATTTTCTGGAAATTGTACACAGTGTGTGTGTGTGTGTGTGTGTGTGTGTTCCTTCTCTGTCATCTGGGAAAACAATGAATTCCTAAGAACTGTCAAATTGCCTAGGTAATACCATCATTTGGTCAAAATAACAAAATCCAATTTCATATAACCAGTAGGATAATTCAATATTGGTACCTCCTTGGCTAATCTGAATACAAGGTCCTCTTTTTGTGATTGACAACATGAATGTCTTTCCAGTGAGAATAAGTCTTCTCTTTCTGACAGTTTTTCTGAAGTCGATAAATGGAAGACTCGTGGTTAAAGCATCATCGATCAGACTTGAAGCACAAAACCTACCAAGTTATTTTTTCTCCATGTCTTTGCCTCCTCTTCACTACCCCAAGGCAACATGAGAAATAAATCTAATTATTTAATTTAACAAATTAAATTACCTCATTGGAAACTTGCTGTGACATTGTCCCCAGGCGCCCTGTCAACCAAGACACCACATACACAGGTGAAAAGTTTTCCAAATGAGATTCGTCTCTGGTATTTACCCTAAATGAATTTCATTGGACAAAGTCCAAAATGGTTTCAGCTTGCCCTGAATTCCTAGCAAGAGTAATTGAGTTTAATTTTGTCGCAGGGATTCCACGTACCAGCATAACTCACTGTGGATGAGTGGGTGGGCAGAATGATATATTCTTCAAGTCAAAAATAAATTTTCCTCAAGAAAAGTGTTTTGATTAGCTTGCTTATCTATGACAGCTCTGTAGATAAAAGATTCTTTCCCTAGGGCACCATTTGAATACAAAACGAACCCACTCAGGAATAGTTTGGATTCATAAATAAAGAGATCTACATTTAAGTTCAAGACTTATCTAGACCTCCAACCAAAATTGTAGGTGGAGCATTCTGCTAACATTTTCTTAACTTTGGGAAACCTAAAACTAATCAGTGACCAAGATGTTTTAAAGCAGTCAAAAATTATCAATTTCATAGTGCAGAATAATTTTAAGTGAAAAACACCTCACACACTGTAAAACATTTTTATTACTTTTTATTCAATATGATGAATAAAAGAGTTCTTGCAAATTATTTTAAAAACTAGTAAAATGTTCATGAAATTCATTACTTACAACATCTGGAATCTTCAAAATACATTCGAAGGAAAAATAAATCTAAATAATGAAGGCAGTACTTTAATCGCTTTCTCCAAATACAAAATTTAGGCTATAAGAGATGATACATTGAATGTTGGGAGACTTATAACATTTGAAAAAACTATGACTAATTTTTGTTTGATTAGTTCAAAGATTACTTACAATTTATTTAGAAATTTAGACCTAGAGGTAAAATTTTTAAAATACAATTTCTTGGCCAAGGAAATTATATCATGGCAAACTGGATATCTAGGGGTGTTTCTACTAGGTGTGATGGTTTTTTTTCTTTTATAAGCCATGTGTTAGTGATGATACAATTTATAATTATTTAGGAAACAAGGGCAAGAGGGGAACAAATAATAACAAAGCATATTTGGTAGGTTACATATAACATTCACCAAAGGGCTAATATCCATCACAAGTTCACAAATTTCCTTTGTCAATATTTCCCATATTGACCATGAAATTCCTCTTTTTGAAACTGAAAAAGCAATGAGTTTTGCTTTGCTTAATCTTCAATAGCTAACTGTTGATAACTGGGTTCTGTCTAATATTGAGTACAATAATGACTGGGAGGGCTAGTATACTAACATTAACTAATGTGTTTTCTCTTCAGTAATTCTTTCTTAAGCTGTGTCCCTTCCCCATTCAAAGACTTTGAGACATTCATTGCCTTAGGGCAGGGTTGAGACTTTGGAGGAGAGAACAAAAGAGTCAAATCCTTGGCTTTGGAGTGTCAAAGGCTGAGATCCAGGCAAAGGACAAAAAGATCTGCACTGATAAGTGTTTAGTCAGAACTAGTTTTTCCTATCCCCGCCCCCAGACTAGATGAAGTTTGCCCCTAGGAGAGAAAGAGGAGTGTGCAGGAGGAAAACACAGGGTATTTGAGGAGCTCTAGTGTCTGAACAAGAGTAGCCTTGGCAGTGCTGGAACCTCCAGAGAGATTCAGTGCATCTGTGGATGGCAGTCAGGGAATGTCCCCAGGTCCCCTCCTGCATTGGCGTAAAGATGCTGTGTGGAAGTTCTGGGAGAAGGAGGGCGGAGAGAACTGCAGAACGTTCCCCAGGGTTCCTCCCAGAAAGGTTCAGGAGAACAGACAAATGAGTATTGTTCAAGAGAAGGGGTTCAGAAGTAACTGAGAGAATGAAATCTGAGGGTATTGGGCAGAAGAAAGACCATTCCGGGTTTCAGTGGGGATCTAAGTAGATCAATAACCAGAAGCCTGATGAAATACGTGGGTGTTTCAGTGGGTGCCAGCAGGAAGAGGTGACAACCAGCACGTCTTCCCATTGTGCAAACCCCCGAACGTGGGCTGCAACCTGAGGATGCAGGAGGTGAAGTTCCCAAATGCACTAAACTCCAGAGAAACCATCTCACACCAAGGGGTGTTGTGAGCCTGCGGTATTAATCCTGTACTTAAGGAAAGAATGTTCACACCAACGTTTGGATTTTGTTATTTCTAAAATCTGAGCTAATACACTTTATTAGAGTAATAATGAATCATTAACATATTATCCAATAAATAGTGTGGTGACATCTGTCTCATCATATTGAAAAAAGAATGACTCCTTATGCCAAAATAAATTCCAGATGGATCAAAGATTTTGAATTACCAAATGAAATCATAAAAGTATTAAAAGAAAACATGGGAAAATATTTCTTCAGTTTTGTAATGCGAATAGCCTTCCTAAATATGAAACAAAACCAAGAAACTGTTAAAGAAAAAGCCAAAACATATAAACAAAGTTAAAGGATGAGTGACAAATGGAAGAAAAATAATTGCACCATATTTTAATAATCAAAGGCTTATTTTCATACACAATGGAATACTACTCAGCCATAAAGAAGAATAATATTATGGCATTTGCAGATAAATGGATGGAATTGGAGATTATTATGCTAAGTGAAATAAGCCAATCCCAAAGAAACAGGGGCCGAATGTTTTCCCTGATAAGCGGATGATGATATAGAATCTGGTTGCAGGGAGGGTGAGAGAGGAATGGAGAGGATCATTAGATTATGTAGAGGGAAATAAGAGAGGGAGGGGTTGGGGTATAAAAAATGGTGGAATGAGACAGACATCATTACCCTGCGTACATGTGTGATTAACAAGAATGATATGAATGTACATCATGCACAATCATAGAAATGAAAATTTGTACCCCATATGTGTACAATGAATCAAAATGAAGTCTGTAAAAATAAAAAAATTTAATAATAAAAAAGGTTTATTTTCTATTTTACATAATATCTGTACAAATTTGCAAGAAAAAGACCATAAGGGATCAATAGAAAAATGAGCAACTAATGTAAATAAGCAATTCACAGAAATGGAAATAAATTGAATTGCTAATAATCTGCAAAAGATTCTCTGACTTTTAATTAAAGAGATAGTTATCACATACAAGTTATCACCTCTCGGAGTGGCATAATTTTTTAAAGTTTCATAATATCCAGTACTGATGCAACTGTGGAGAAACAGGTTGTGTGAAATCCAATATTTTGGGTGGGACTTTAAAGTTATGTAAATTTTGCTAGTACGATTTTAGTAATAATGATCAAAATCAATGATAAATGAACATCCTTTGACACAGCAAATCCATTGTTAGGACCTGACTCTAATGAAAAGATAATATTCCCACTGATGTAAATGTTCTTTACAGAATAATTTATAGTAAGAAAAATCAGGAAAATAATCCAGGGTTTCATTAATAAATAGTATGTTGAAATATGTTATGATATTGTCATAAAAGGTGTTATGCAATCATTAAAAAATAAAATATATTTATAATATGCAAACAGATGTTCTCTAAGCCAGTTGATTTAGTGAAAAAGGAAGACATATATTGGTGTTTATAATACAATCTTATTTGTTCTTATTTGTGAAGACTGAATACACACCCACACACAGCAAGTACATAATATCTGTGACTTAAAAAATACCTATGTACATATGTTTATATGAATATATGACACTGAGTGATTAACTTTGAAAAGATTACTGGGGACAGGAGTGGTGACCTGAAAAAAGAGATTTTAGTTCTCATATTCCAACGTTCTGTGTTCTTTGTGCACACATTACTTTCATTTTCATTTAAAAAAATACAACTTTCTTTTAAAAGAAAACCAAGGACATTGGAGCTGTTTTGTTTTTCTTGGTTTAAAATTAAAAACCACATTTCAGTAAGTAAGATGCACCTCCAGAGACCCAGACAGCCACAGCTGCCAGCAAGGAGAGAATTTTGTCAGGCTTAACATCTTTCTAAATTACTGGTTTTGTTATTACAAATACCTGATATCATTTTCATATCCCAAATGACACTCATGAGCCCTGACTCAAAATAACTCAAAACCTAACTAGAAGTCCATGGACTGGAGATATTTACAACTTCTTGGTTTGTTCCTAATTAAATGAAAAGATGCATATATTTCTAAGCCCCATTTTCTAGCACATTGGCAGAAAGGATGTGAAGAATAACAAGAGCAATGAAGGACATGTCCCCTACTGTCAGGCAGGCAAGTAACTTTGACTGCTCCACAGTCCTGAGGCTACTTGTCCCCAACCCTGCAGCCTCAACTCAGATGCCACTTTGTCAGAGAGGCACTCCCTGGACACCAGTCTAAGGGCCTCTCTGATCCATACCTTTCTTCTTATACTCCGCCTTGACTCCTTGTTGTTTTCTCCCTATTGCGGTTCCTTTTATTTCTTTGTTAAATTGGTTTTGAATTGTCTTCCTCATTGGAATGTGTGCTTCATGAAAGCAGGACAAGGTCAAGTTGTCTACACTGTATTCCTAAGGTTCATCTACTATCATCATGGCACATAACTAAGATTCAATAAATGCTTATTGTAGTCGTAATGCCAGAGGCTCTGGAGGCTGAGACAGGAGGATCTCGAGTTTCATGCCAGTCTCAGCAACTAAGCAAGGGCTAAGCAACTCTGTGAGACTCTGTTTCTAAATAAAATACAAAATAAGGCTGGGGATGTGGCCCAGTGATGGAGTGTCCTGAATTCAATCCTTAGTACCAAAAAAAAAAAAAAAAAAAAAAAAAATGTTTATTGTACAAATTAAAACTGTGATTGTTTTTATGTGTGCATATATGTATGCACATGGATATGTACAGACAGGGACTATCATATTAACAATATTTAGGTTTATTGAGTGCATACACTGTGTGCAACATTGTATTTGTATGTTATATCAATGCTGTATTCGAAACAACTATACAGGGAAAATTCCATTATTTTCCCTATTTTACCAATGAGAAAACTGAGATGTAAATACAATCAAATGACTTGACCAAAGTTACACTCAGCTAATAAGGAAAAAAACAAAAATTATGCCTATATAAATATCTGCTACATATATTATGAATATCAGCTATATATGTTACATACATAATCTATACACAAAGTACACAGTGGTTTGTATAAATGTCCCTCAAAGGCCTAGGTGGTAATTGCTTTGTCCCCAATCTGTGGCACTATTGGGAGATTGGGGAACCCTTAAGAGGTGGGGCCTAAATAGAAGTCTTCCAGTCACAGGGGAAGTGCTCTTGAATGGGATGTTGAGAACCTAGCCCCTCTTCTTCCTCTCTCTCTTTGCTTCCAAGTTGCCAGGAGGTAAACAACCTGCTCTACCAACTCCCTGTCATGATGTACTGCCCTACCACAGCCCCAAAGGTAACGGGGCCAACTGGCCATGGACTGAAACCTCTAACACTGTGATCCAAGATAAACCTTTCCTTTTTATAAGTTGATTATATCAAGTAGTTTGTTACAGTAAAAGAAAACAGACTAACACAAAGTACAGATTTACCTTTTTAATCTCAGCTTCAATGCTGTAACAAAATTAGGAAGAAATGGGAGTTCTATTCCAACAAACCACCAAAGAATCACCACATGAAACACTCAATTCTATTTTCCTTTGTTATGGGAGGAGGAAATTCCCTTCTTGTGAATAACAAGGGTGGACTTCTTTCTTCCATTTTTTTGGAAAAGTACATCAGCTTTTTCCAAAACTTTATAAGTAGTTCTACAGATCCCACAGTGGGTATGGTTTTATATGACTACAGAGGATGCCAATGTAGCCCAAAGCAGCCCAGATCCACTCTATTGAAGGCAGAGTATAATTGTCACTTCACTATTTATATCTGGAATGTAGTTATGTTGTGTCACCATTATCATCAGCAGAGGCAACAAAAATAATTCTGAAGCATAGTGCTTGTTGTTTTGAAAGACAGCATGAAAACTGGTTCCCTTTACTTTATAGATTTTTTCAATAAAAGAAGGTAGTATGGATGATAATATAAAAATATTGGACATTTTCTATAAAAGCTCAATGAGAAAGAGTTGAAACAAAAGGATTAAAGCAAAAGAAAGATTAATTTACCTTGACAAAAATATCCTGCAATTCATTGCCAAATTCTCATTCCTAAAGTCTTCCTTTTGTCTTCTATACACATGGGGCAAGGCTCTGTAAACTGATATGCAGCCTAAAACAGACACACTAATTATATCAGTGCATATGTGCTTCTTTCTCTTACCCAGAGGCTCCTTTCACACTAACCAGGAAAACTGTGCTATCAACTCACATTTTTTAAAACAATAATTACGTTAAGGAGGTAAAAATGCTAATTACCCTAATTTGACCATTACACATTTTATATATGGGTACACATCTATGGTACTGTCCCCCATAAATATGTACAAATATTGTGTGCAAATTAAAAACAATAGTTATAAGACACTCTGAAATCTGTGCTTCATTAAAGCATATTCATGGATTTGAAACAACACCAGAAACAAACTTCAAGCAGAAAAATGAACTGCTATTGAAACTATGTATTGTCAGTGGGTAGAACATCATTACCAGGCAATCAAAATCACTTTAAACTAGTGATTCTCAACCAGAGACAATTTCACCTCCAGAGGATATTCGATATCTTCAGACATTTTTATTACCATGACGTGAGGATGAGGATGCTTCTGGCAGATAATAGGTAGAGGTGCTACTAATATCCTATAATGCACAATACAGCACCAAAGACAAAGAATTATCTAGCCCGAAGTGTCGACACTTCCTCTGTTGAGAAACCCACTAGATTGTCTATGGTATAAGGCAGGGACAGCTCTGGAATCCAAATTCAATTTGAACCTTAACTTCAAGGATTATTAGTTTTGTAACCTGAAACAAGTCCATTTATTTAGTAATATTGTTGGAACTCTGACTTTGTTCTAGGTACTGGTACCAGAGATGCAGCAGGAAGTAAAACTGATGAAATCCTGCCCTCATGATATTCTATCAGGAGATAGAGGTGATGAGCAAATAGCAAGTAAAAATGTGTCCTAGGTTAGCATCTTCAGAGAGAAGAATCTGGCATGAAATATTGCACAGAGAAAGTTTATTAAGGAGTTCTCTCAGAATCAACACCTATGGAGTATGAATGGAGCAGGAGGGAGCTGAGGGGTAAGATGAGCAGTGATGCTGTCCTGACAAGGGCTTAGCAGATGCCACAGGTGTTCCAGAGCTGGAGTGACTCATCGGAGTTGTTCTCCATTAAGGCAAAGGGGCCAGGCCATAACACTACCACATCACTAGGCATTCAACGTGTGCTGCCTCCAGAAAGGAGGAATGAGCTTGAATAAGCTGTCTTCCACCAAGACCCATGCTCAGAGGGCCATTCAGCCGAGAACTGCCACCAACACTCCCAGCCCCTGGAGAAATGAGCAATTCAGTCTGAAGGAGAGAAATTAGCTCACCACACCACAGCATCCACTACACACACAATACATACCAATAAATGAAATAATTCTGGGTAAGAAGAGGGAGAATGATAGAAGATAGTGTGACATAATTGACATTTTAGAAAGTTCAGAAAGCTCATCCTGATAACATGCGCCTGGAACAGGGATTTAAAGGAAGTAAACTGGCAAGGCAAACAGATCAGAGGGAAGAGTACACCAGGCATTAGGAAGTGCCTTTGCAAAACCCTTGAGGCAGGAATGTTTAAGGAACACGAACCACTGTGATTGGAATGGAAAAAGCAAGGAGGCGATGGGTAGGAGACAGGATTGGAAACAGCCAAGGCATACATTATGTAGGATGTTTTGGCCATGGTGAGGTTTTAGTGCGTCTTCTCAAATTGACAGAAAGCCAGTAGATAGTTTTGCAGAAGCTAGTGATGTAGTCTGATGTACATGTAGGTTATAAGGAAGTAAAAGTAGAAGAAGGTTGGGGTTATGGCTCAGTGATAGAGTGTTTGCCTAGCATGTGTGAGGTACTGGATTCAATTTTCAGCACCACATATAAATAAATAAATAAATAAATAAATAAATAAATAAATAAATAAATAAATATATAAAGTTGAGGAAGAGACACAGAGACAAAAGTAGTTTTGGGGAAAAGTTTATGGAGGTTTGAACCAAGGCATTCGAAGTGATTGGGTTTTTGAAGGGAGTTATGTCAGGATGGGCTTTCAATTATATGTGGACTATAACAGAAAGAAAAGAATTAAGGGTCACTCCTAGATTCCAATCAATCCAGTGAGCATTGGTGCTATTTACAGAGACAGAGACATCTGGGTGTCGGGCAAAGTTACAAGGAGGACATCAGGAATTCTGTTGCCATGTCCTGTTTGAAATGACTGGGTTATCTATACCAAAGATGATGAGGTTTTTCTGAGTGACAGAGACCCAAAATAAAAGTAGCTTAAATAAGACAATTTTAACTCGTTCTTATATAAGAATCTGGACATAGGCAATCAATCATTCCAACTTCCTTCTCTATTAGCTCCAGGGTGTGGGTATCATCTCGTTGCTCAAGACTGACTCTAGTCCAAGCAGCAGGATGGAGAAAGGTAGAACTGATGAAGGGTCTCCGAAGTTGCCACTTGGCACTCATGTGGCCTTATTACCTCTTGGTGAAGATTTTGTCACAACCGCATCAAACACCAGTGATGGGGGTGGAGTGAATGTATAGACTTTATTCTGAGGGGCCATACCCAACTAAAAA
Organism: Glaucomys volans; assembly: GCA_020662805.1. NCBI lineage: Eukaryota > Metazoa > Chordata > Mammalia > Rodentia > Sciuridae > Glaucomys > Glaucomys volans. The sequence continues at coordinate 404,565 of JAJEJO010004839.1, read as the reverse complement.
TTATAACCTTTTGGAATAAGACTGAATATGGAAGACAACTAGCAACCTCTGTCACAGTATCTAATAAAAATCAAAATGGGCAATTCAATATACAAATCTAGAATTCAGGGCTGAAGTCAGGAGTGGAGATATAAATTTAGGAATCATCAGTTACCTCAGATGTGAGTGCATATGAAGAATAGAAATATCATTTAGACATTTAAAAGTGGAGTCTATGTCCCCTTCCTCTTCAATCTGGGTAGGCTTGTGAGTCAGGACTAAAATGTAGTAGAAGTGACACAACGTGGCTTCCAAGGCTAGGTCAGAAAAGAAGATGCAGCTTCCTTGTTATACTATGGGACACTTCCACTTGGAGCCTCAGCAAATCATGCAAGAAGTTCAATTTCCCTGTAGTCTCCAGGTTGTGAGGAAGCTTAGTCACATGGAGAGGTCATATGTAGACTGTCCAATTTATACCTCCTCAACCCTTCAGAGGGAATGTGTTCCCTGGATGTGGCACACACATAGGTATTTTGATGGACAGTCTCAATTTTTGCAGGTTGATGATACTTAGAATCTAGGCATTTCAACCAGGGGCCAAGGATGAAGCTGGTTTCAGTGTGATGGCCCTTAGATTCTGCTCTGAGCACCAGCCTTAGAAACTAATCTCAGAATCTGGGAAGAAATCAAGGGAAACTAATTTTCCCTTTGATAAATCAGTTAGTAATTAAGAAAAATACTTTTAAAAATGACTAGAATCTCCAATACTGCAAACATTTAAAAATACTAGAGTTGTTCATAATCCTAGATTGTATCCCTTACTTAGTGGTGGCAGGAACTGAGCAATGGGACAAAGGGCATATCTGAGGACTGAAGTTCCTGTCTGCCCACAATGTTCTCCACCCTCCCAACACACACACACACACACACACACACACACACACACACACACCTGTGGGGAAGACACATAATACATTCACCCTCCATACTATTTTTCCTGTCACCTGCCTGTCTCTTTCATTTTCTGCCACTTTATAAAGTCCCAGATGCAGAGACATGTTTATCTGTTTACATACATATCAATATCACTTAGAACTGTTATAAACAACCAGAACATGCTTTTGATGTTCAGGAAATCTTTAAATTTTTAAAATTATTTCAGATCAGTTAATGCTTATAGTAATTGTAAGCATATTCACCTACGAAGTTATTAAGATGAGCTGGGGAAGAACTTCGATGGGCCAGGACAAAGGTGCTTGCCTGTTTTATTTCTGAATTGCCATATATAATACCAAATTTTGAACATTTCACTTAAAAACTTGAAGGAGAAACATGAGTAACAAGTTTGTTGCTAAGCACTTGGGAAGCAACATCATTTATATATATGTGGGCATACATATGCAAATTTATTCATATGTATATACACACATACATATTTATACATATATGTATATAAACATACATATTCTTTGATTTGAAATCATCTGTATGGACTATTTCTCCAGAAGAGTAGGTAACCAATTTTGGTAGAGTATCTGTAAAATCATTTATGCCATTTATAAGATTACTGACTATTCAATGTTTTGATTTTTATGAAATGAATATAAATTAGCATTTAGAAAAAACTAGCAGTATTAGAAGGATGAAATTATTTCAGAAATAATTATGAATCCCAAGCTACTCTTCCAGTTTTCCTGTGGAACAAATTTAGAAATGTCCATTGCTAGTCTTAACGTTTTCCTTTCCAAATTCATGAACAAAAGGAGTAGGAGTTTCAGAAGGAAAATTGTAAAAGATAAAAAAAATGCAATAATTGGTAGTGAAAAATAAGGCCAAAATTCAAGCAAAACTGAAGATTCATAAATGAAGAAAAGACCCATTTTTGTTAAGTATGTTTCTTTAGCATATGAAGATTCTGAGAGTTTTAGGCAGGTTTGACTGTATTTTTAAGGTGGATAGGACACTTACTTACTGGATAGAACTGTTGAAGTCCTAACAGATGCCCAGTCCCTATACTTTCACCTTCTCCACTGCCTCCCAAAATAATTCCTATCACCACCATTACCCACTAAGTTTGTTTGGATAATATAAGCTGCGAAGAAACAGTAGGAAAAATCAGGAAGATAATAAATTTTAATTAGGATACTAAATTTTAATTCCACTTCCCTTTGTTTATATTTCATGTATTCTACCAGTAATTTCCTCCAAGGTGATGTCAGGAAATGGATGAGGTCTAACCGATCTCTCTGATTTATACTTCCTAATCATATAAGAACAGATATGTTCTCTAGATGGAGTACATAAATATACATTAATCTGATGAAAAACAATACAAGGTTAGCTTTTTTTTCAAGAAAGCATTTTAATGATACATACATATTCCTACCTGAAGTGCAATTTGATGTTATTGTTCCATTTCTTTACGTGGCACATCAAAATATCAGTTCTTTGATACCCCATGCCAATTTCAAACACATGAAAGAAATTTGGGGAACTTGGGTGAAAATTATTTTTATGTCAAATTATCAAAATGACTACTTTCATTTCTCAATGATCCAATTCATATGACGAAAAAGATCTTAATTTGTTGACACTATATCACAGAATACCTAAATGTTTACTTTTAAACCATACTCTCAATCATAAAATAGAAATGGTAATTTTCAGAATCCAAAAATTTTTATCTTTGCAAGACATATTGTTCAAATTATTGTTGAAAATATATTAACATGATTAAATGTACCAGAGTGTTAAAACAACTTTCAAATATTTTATTGCATTTGATAGATGGGAATTCACTTCACATTAGGTAAAACTGGCATATGACTCTTTGACTTCACTTTTCACAGGATGAACCTGAGACCAACATAGAGGATTGTGACCAAGACCACATGACTCTGGGTGGTAAGACAAGGGAACCCAGGTATTCTGACAACCAATCATTATCCTTATCATTGATGGCAGGTGTCACCCTGATGGGCTAAAGGTTAATTCTTCACTTTAACCAGCTGACCAATTAATCAGTTATGGTTTAACAAATGTAAATAATTTAAAATTAAAGAAAAATTGAATGTATAAGCTCCCGAGGGCTTGAGAAAAATAAAAAACTCATCACTAGTGAGCAGTTTCCCACCCAATTCCCAGCACTACTGTTAAACAAGCCCACAGTGACCAGGAAGATAAAATGTGCCTACATGCTTCATCTTTACAGGGTCTTCAAGTTCCATGTCGCAGAACCTTGTGCTCAATAAAAGTTTGCTTTAACATCTAATTGACTACAGTGGAAACTCCTTTTTATGTTTGTTCAAAGGAAGGCACTCTTGGAACTCAGAGGGAAAGCAATAGATATGACCTCTCGTGACTTCAGCAAGGCTTCTGATTTAGCCCTGCATGATAGAGTCATCAACAAACTGAACAGAGTCTGGTCACACAAATGATCAAGAGCTGCATCACTATTGAGTGGTTATCATTGGCTCAGTGTCAACTGGGTGGGAAATGAATAGAAAATCCCAAATGTAAATTTGTTTAACATTTGCCATTGGTGACCTAGAGAAATGGAGAGCTTATTGAAGTTTGCAGCTGGATAAGATAAATGTTCTTTCTAGTACTAAAAATCTCAAAAATGAAGACAAGAATTCACAACAATCAGAATTCCACATATCTTTGATTAATTGGGAAAAAAAACTAGTCAAGGAAATAATCAAGACTGATAAAGCTAAGAATAACACCTTTGAGAAGTGTGATTATAAGAACACAGAATAAAAAATCACTAGCAATTGCTTGACCTTTGGTGTCTACTTAAGCTCACAATAAGTACACATGAGCAACACACACACACACACACACACACACACACACTCACAGTGCATACCAAAAAGAAGTACAATTTGAATAGAAAAATTTGTGGTGTATATCTAGCAATTTATATAGAAACTTCATTTTCCTTTAGTGAGGCACAGAAACTTCTAATGAAAAGGTGTGTTCTTAAGTGTTGTTCTTGTTGTATGTTCTTCGATTTAACACAGATTGTATGATTTGTGAAGTTGTACAGCATCTGGAATAAAGGTGGGGAAGGTGGAGGAGGACATTGCTTTTTTTTAAAAAAAAAGATTTATTTAAGGCATTAAGTGACTAGGTCATATCTGTGAGGGGAATAAAGAACATGACGGTAAAAATAAAATCTCAACACTGCTTAATGCTACATATGTGCTTCCCAGTGAGAGAACTCTGCCTCCTCAATTTAGCCTTATTCTAAGGCAGATCTTCAAAAACAATGCAAAATGCTTGAATATGACAAACCTCGAGTTGAGAAATAGAATAGAACACAGAAAAAAACCAACTACTTAATGCTGAAAACTTTTCTCCATAAAATTTGCAAATGCTAAAATGGGAGGTAATTTCATTGTCTATTGGCAGACTTTTTTCCCTGAGAATTCCCACAAATATTTTAGATGAAATATTCTTATAAAATGTACATAGTATAAATTGAGAACATGGCAATACATATGGTTGAGGAAAAGAGGGCAAAAAATAACATCCTTTTTTTTTTTTTAAAAAAAAACATTGTTTGCCAGGTGCAGTGATGCGTGCCTATTATCCCAGCTACTCAGGAGGCTGAGGCAGGAGGATCACAAGTTTGAGGGCAGCCTCAGCAACTTAGTAAGTCCCTAAGCAACTTAGTAAGACCCTGTTTCCAAAAATAAAAAGGTCTGGGGATGTTGCTCAGTGGTAAAGCATCCCTGAATTCAATCTGAGTGTCAAAAAAAAAAAACCAAAATCATGTTTTTTGGGGGTGTTTTTTTAAAATTTTAGAAAGAGGGAAAAAAAAAAAAAAATTTAAAAAAAAAAAAAAAACTGTCTCTGTATAAATGTATCGTGTGCCAGAAGAAAGGTAACTTTTCTGTAAAAAAGCTTTCCCTTTGCTCCCTCATCCAGTACCAAGGCAGGCAACTGTAAAATAGTCATAGTTTTAGAAAAGCAATACAAAATTAAGCCATTTTATGTAATATGAAGGAAAAGTTGACATTTGTACCCTGTTTTCATGAACTAGCCCATTTAGTTTGGTGGTATCATAAGAAATCTGTGATGAAAGGATTGTTTGACCTTTCAAATAAAATATGTTAGTATTAAAACAAAACTTACATCATGCTCTTTGTGGGTAGATGTACATACATAGACAAACATAAAAATATGTGTGAAATAGGGATATCCCTTCACTAAAATTTTGTTTTCTCTCATATAATTAACCAAATTCTGACCTGAGGTCCTTGGTTTGGAGCATAGAATTTAAATTTTAAAAAGTTGGTGTTATGTAGAAATGTATCTTGAGTTATTATATTTTTCCTGTAATTCTGTAAAAGAAATTAAGAGTTTTAGGACAATTGCAATTAATAATTATATTAATTTCTCTATTTTACAGGAAGGCATGAATGAAAATACATATCAGACTTACCCTAACACTCCCTGGATTTTTTTAATTGAAGGATTTGTAGAAGATGTATGTTCTGAAATACTTTTGAGAAAGCATGAAATACCATATCACATTGTATTAATTTTCTAAATATCTCATCAAAGTATAGAAACAAATTGCCACACATGCTAAAAATATGGTCTCTACTCATTGTCTTGCCAAAAGCAGTCTTTCCTGAAATCAGCTTTGAAAATTAAATGTATTCAATTTCTTCTTTCATTAACTCTCTCACCCTTGATTTTTTTCCCAAGTACTTTTAAAAATCATTTCTATTTCTATAAATAGCAAAAACACTTGTGGTAAAAGTTCTGTCAAATGACACCTAATAAGATCATACTTTTGTTACTTATCTCACTCAGGTTTAAAGATAGTCCTCTGGGGTTGGGGTTGGGGTTGTGGCTCAGTGGTAGAGCACTTGTCTACCATGCATGAGGCACTGGGTTGGATTCTCAGCACCATGTATAAATCAAATGAATAAAATAAAGGTCTATCAACAACTAAAATATATATTTAAAAAAATAAATAAATAAATAGAGTCCCTTCCACCATCTGTATTAGTTTACAGGGCTGCTTTAACAAGTATAATAAACTAGACTACTTAAATTTATTATTTCACAGTTCTGTAGGCTAGAAGTTGAAGTTCAAGGTATTGGTAGGTTTAGTTCTTTCTGAGAGTTTTGAGGAATGGGCCTTTTTTCTGGGCCTCTATTTTTTGGTTTATAGATAACTTTCTTCTTCTTGTGTCTTTTCACATACCTTCTCCCTGTACGTGAGTCTCTGTCTGAATTTCTTCTTTTTGTAAGAACACCTGTCATATTAGATTAAGACCTCCTCTAATTGTGAAGATATTTCATATTTCTAATAAGATCACATTGAGATATTAATGTTAGAACATCAGTATATGAACTTGGCAGGAAGGGTGGCAGACAATTCAACCCATAACACCATTACAAAGTTTTTTTCTCTATGTAGACAATAATTCATATAATAAACAAACAAACAAACAAACAAACAAACCATGAGTAAATTTTAAAAATCAGACCATGTCTTTGGGTGTGGCCAAACTTAGGCAAGTTGAAAACAGTAGGTTTATCCATGGACAAGCCACCATCCAAACAGATTCACTCAAATTTATCTTAGAGTCAAAAGTCTGTGTCGATTTGAACTCTGTTAGTGGCAAGTGACAGAAAATCCAACCCAAATTTGACTTAATCTAAAAGGAAATGTTTTGGCTCCTATAACTGAAGAGTCTAGAAGTGAAGCTGATTTGTGGCATGCCCAGTCAGGGCTTCAGCACGGCTATCAGAACAAAGTTTTTCTACATTACTCAGCTTAGCCTTTTTCTTACTGGTTTTATCCTCTCAGATTTATATTCCACTGGCAGGGGAAAAATTTCCCACAATCACTTACAAAATTTTTATGGGCTTATTGTCTCAGATTGAGTCACGCTTGTGCTAATCATGGTGGCCAGGATAAGGAGAGCTGTACATCAAGAATCAGTGATGTAGTCGGTTCTAATTAGGTAGCTTAAAATGGAGGACAAATGGATTCCTATATCAACATCAACCTCTTGTTACCAGAAGCGGGACAAATAGACTAATGTGATATCAAACTCAACTAGTACATACTACAGAAAGAAGCCCAAGTGACAAATCCAGAAGTCAGCAGAGCAACTTGGGAGTAGAGTTTCTTACTTCCATAAAACTCACAAGACTTTTATGAATTCAACAAATATTAACAAAGGGTTTTAAGGACCCATCAAATTTCTCATAAAATGCTGAGATTATCTGAAAAATGAATATCAGCTAAACCTCTGATATTGCATTCAGATTTCTATATCAACTAAATCTCTGTGGAAGAACCAAAAACTGAAAATAAATGGTTTCAGTTTACTGAGTTTGAATAACCAATGGGGCTCAAGAATGCAGAGGAATACAGGCAATAGCCAAAAGAGAATAAGCTGAAGTGAACCTAAGAAAGATATATGCTCCCAAGTGTCCCCTTTCTCTCTCTTTAACAGTGAAATCTATCTAACTGCCATATCCAAGCAGGAGAAGTCAATATTTTATTGTCCAATAGACTGAGAAAAAGAAAACTTTAAAAAATTTTATTTGAAGACCTACCTTACTGATTCTGTCTCCTCTCAGTTGATTAAAAATGTTCACAGATTAATGGAAATGATGTGTCTGGTTTCACAATCCACAAGGCCATGTAAAAAGGCCATCTTAGATTATTAGCTGCTGGTCTTCCATTTAAACTCATATTGTTCATGTATATATTTAATCATATTTAGAAACTGTGATCTGGAATATAATCAAGGGAATATGAAAGAAATCAACACCAAGACGCAAGGCTCACCGTCAGAGAAGTTCCGTTTTATTGAACAATCACCAGGGTTACATAGGGTGCGCTAGGGGACTTCCGCGAGGGGCAGGTGGTTAGTAAGTGGCAGGGCAGCAAGCTATTGGTTCCCGACCTTAACAGCCACCATGTAGCTTGGTCATTGGTCTAAGGTTGGTGCCATTAGCAGGATGGAGCAGGGGAACAACCCGGAAGAGAAGCTCTGTCGGTGCCATCTTGAGTAAAAACATGGCGGCGAAGAAGGAAAATCCCTATAGAATTTATGTGCAAGGTAAGTAATTTGGTTAGATTCTGTGACATGGTTCCTAAGCTACATGATTTTTCACTTCAAAATTGATCCAGGAGATACCTTACAATATCTCAACTTCTGAATTTGCTTGCCTTGATTTTTTTTTTTTCCCTACTTCAAGGGAAAGAAGCCATGAACTAAGAAACATGACCAACTTTATCATTTTTAAGCAAGAAACTAGATCTGGTCTGCATTACATATGAATATAAATCAATAAAAATTGTTTCCTTTTCTCCCTTTTGTATGGAGGAAGGGTCTATCTTCACACATCTGTCTCCCTCTTCCTTGCCTCTTTTTATCTATCCAAAGGAGTTTGAAGAAAAGGAGAAAGTTTCAGAACAAGCAAAGAACATTTTGGCCCTTACTTAACATGAAATGAGTTCCAATTATCAAGTTGCCTATAGTGCACACACAAGGAACCATCTGAAAGTTGTTAGGAAGTGTCAGCAATTTTAAACGTGTTACTAATTATTTCTATACCTCATCTACCAGTCAGCACTTTTATTCTTGGTAACCATGACTCATCCTTTTTACCCATTCATCACCTCACATAACTTTTTCTGCCATAGTTATTTGCATGGCTTTGTCAGAAAAGTGGAAAGGAAGAAAAGGAGGGAGAGAGGGAGGGAGGAGAGGAGGTAGGGAGGGAGGGAGGAGAGGAGGGAGGGAGGGAGAGAGGGAGGGAGGGAGGGAAAGGAAGGAAGGAAGGAAGGAAGGAAGGA
>JAJEJO010004839.1:356319-385789 GCA_020662805.1 Glaucomys volans | reverse complement strand
GTGCCTCCTTGCTTTGTCCACAGAGGGTGGAAGGGATCAGTGAGCCTTTGGACCTACTTTATTAGAAAAACAGCAATTCCTCCTAGGGTTCTGCCCTCAAGACCTAATCACTTCTCAAAGTCTACCCCCCACCAATACCATCACCTGGCTGGCGGGTTTATCAACATATGAACATGGAAGAGGCACCAACATTCTGACTGACAGATTTGGATTTTAATTTGAAGAAAGATGTGGGCATGTTTGTAGCTTTATGAGAAGTAACCGTTGGAAAGAGAGAGTACAAAGGTACCAAGGTGGCAGGCTGGAGTGTGGAGAGAAAAGGAAGGAAAGTTGGAAGAAAAGAAGGGGAAAAAAGCCAGGCACGGTGGCACACACCTGTAATCCCAGCACTTGGGAGGCTGAGGCAGGAGGATTGCAAGTTCAAAGCCAGCCTCAGCAACTTAGCGAGGCCCTAAGCAACTCAGTGAGACCCTGTCTCTAAATAAAATACAAAATAGGGCTGGGGATATGACTAAGTGGTCGAGTGCCCCTGGGTTCAATCCCCAGTACCAAAAAAAAAAAAAAAAAGGAAAAAAAGTGATTCTTGGTAACAAGAGATAGGAGACAGGAGGATGAAGCATCTCTCATGGCATTCATTCATTTGCAGGAGTGTCTGCTACACTCCACACCCTGCGCTCATCCCTGATGAAACAAGGACCAAGAAGGCAATCATAGTCTGAGTCTGAACCATAGTCTGATTCTAAATCATGGCACTGATTCATTTAAAAAATAAAAAATAAAAGAGGACCAATTGTAAAGTACAATACCAAGAACAAAACAGGGATGAGTACCAGCGCCAAGGAATCTGCTAAAGCAGAACACAAGTATAGTCAGAGGCCCTTCTTTTTCAAATCACCTGAGAAACGTGGCTTCTGTAAAAGCCTTACCAGAGACCAACTAAATCTGAGTCCCTGGTGCTGGGCCAAGGAGTCACATTTTTGTCAAATTATTCAGCAAATTCCTAATGCACACAAGAATTCAGGAAGCATTAATGCAATTGAGCTAATCCTTCCTGTGTTGCTAGTTTCTCTGTCAAAATTCAGCATCAAATTTCATAATAATTTAAATTTCTTTAAAAGAATTTGAAATTTTTAATTGAACCCATAGGCACAGATTATTAAAGTTATACTTTCTCTTCTTCCCAACATTTTTTTAAACATTGTATCTATTATTTGCTGTTTTTAAAATGTTATGAGTTAAAGGACAAAGAAACTGTGATATAATTTTAAAAATGACTTTATATGTACAAAGTATTACTTTTTAAGGAAAACAATTCTTATTTTAGAAGGATAAAAAAAATTCCAAAAATGAAGATTGTTTGATGCTGCAAATATAGCATATTTTTAAGGGTTAACTAAATTGATAGTTTTCAAGTTCTGATTGCATCCACCTCTGTCACCACTCACCTTTAAGTGAAATCTAGGAAATTGAGGTTTATTAAATTTGAACTATATTGAAAAGCAACTGATAGCTGAAGGTTAAGTGGGTGTGGGAAACATCTAGAAAGGAAATGTTGACAAGAATTCCCTAAATAAAATCACTGAATGTCACGAACAGCTTCAGATGCCAAACAAAATGTATAACATAGTAAATATCAGTAAACAACCATAGGGAGTAGTCTCTGGACAACTATTGTTTTCAGCAATTGATATCCATCTTTTCTGAAAATAACATCTGTTACAAGAAAAGCCATCTGATACATCAGTAAAAAACAGATATATAAATATATATTCCCATTGAAATATGAGTTCCAACACATTTATGAAGCTGTTCCTGTTGGAAAGATAGAAAATTTAAATGTTTGATAAAATTATTAAAGAAAACTTACAGAAAAGATGGTTCATTGTTTCCCCAAAATATTTCCTTTATTTTTTTATTGTTGCCCTTTAAATTTTAATAGGGACAGTAATTTGTTTCAAAAAATACTCTATAGTCAAGGTATATAACCACTACCAAATTCAAATTTTAAAAACAACACCCACTAGAAAAAATTTTTAAGTTTTTGCCAGTAAGACAGACTGCAAGAAAGTACTGCTATAGAGAATAACAATAAAAGAAACTGCATTCTAATATTTTAATTTAGAACAATGTCACTCATTGTGAATAATTGGCTTAAGTACCCTTACATATTATCTTTTTGTTGGGGAATATGTTTTAGGTGATGAATAGATTTGTTTAATATCTTAAATGTGCTCTGGACTCTGACCTCCCTAGCTATAATTTACATTTGTTTTCTAAACTGTTTATAGACAATGTAAAGCTGAGAAACTAAAGCAACCAAAATAAAAATTTAATCCTAGTTTCAGAGGAAATAGACTACAGAGAATTTTTTCCTCTCCAGTCACCTCTCTTTAGATCATCACTTCATAAATAAAAGAATACATATATAGCAGATTCAATCATTTCTATGAAATCATTTCTATAAAATGAATGATGGCTTCATTCATCATTGAAGCCACTGAATGACTGTCTTTGTCAGTTTGTTCAATAGGCACAAATGCTAGCTGAAGACCACAGTAATTGTACAGCTAGTAGTAATGGTTTACACTCACTGGCCTTACTATGGGTCAGGCATTGTTCTAGTTACCCCTGCATTCTGCACGCAGCAGCAGGAGTGATTCTCATGCAGCCTCCATGAGACTGTGCCTTGCTCTGCTCAGGACCCTACAAATGGCAGTAAGGTCAAGATCTGCACCCAGATTTTTCTCCCGTGCCTCATTTCCTACTACTATCGCTAGGGGCACAGTAACCTCCTTGACATTCTTCCACCATGCCCGTCACAACCTCCTTGGGGTCTTTACAATTGCTGTTACCTTTGTAATGCTCATGCCCAGATAACTGCATGGGCTGTCCCCTCGCTTCCTCCAGATCTCCATTCCTAAGTCACCCTCTCAAAAATGCCTTCTCTGTCCACCTTATCTAAAATTTCATAACACCTTTGATACTTCCAGTCTCTGCCCTCCTTTGGTTTTCTCCTCAGCATTTTGCTAACATGATTTCTACTTTTCTTGTATATTTTCTGCCTCCCTGCTATAAGTTCTATGAGGGCAGAGAGTCTTGTCTGCTTCATTGCCATGGCCCCAGTGCCAGAAAAGTACGTGGCATACAATAGTAGCTCAGTAAATGTTTGTTAAATTACTGAAAGAAGAAATTAACTTCATCCTTTCCTTCTGAAGCAATGAGAACAATCGTAGAGAAGTAAAGGCATGGCCTTAAATACTAGTGATAACATAGATTTGACAGACATCTCCTGCTTTAGCCACCACATTTTACCAAACCCAGAGCAAGGGGGGATAACAAACTCATTTATGTTGTTCAGTTCCTGACCATATTAGGTTCCTAGTAAGCGTACAGATTTTGGCCCAACCCACTAAATCTTTTAGCTTTGTGACAATGCTTACTGTCTGCTTTGAAAAACATCTAAAGTGAGATATTTCTTGACATTAAAAAATAAAATAAGATTGTAAGACACAAGAACTTCAACAGGAGCACAAATCAAACACAAAGACTGGTCTCACTCATGTGGCATCTAGGGCATGGCACTGGCCCAGGAAAATAATTCTCTGAACGTAGACTGCTGGCTACTATCGAATTGTTCTTCATGAGGAGTGGAGGGGACATTTCTTAGGCCTCGCTGCCTAAGAGCAAACCACCGGTCCACCACTGTGTTCTGCTGGGCCTCTGTGTGCCCATGCTGGCTCTGCTCACCTTCAAAGCCACCCATTTAGGTCCAGCTGTTTTCTGTGACTAGTGATTGTCACAATTACAGAATTCCAGTGACTAGCTGGCCAATGTTGGTGGAAAATGTGGAGCTATCAAGGAGTGGACTCTTACTAAGTACACATTAAATACTCTTCAAAGCGTGTCCAGGTGCATCCGCTGCCAGCACTGTCACCAAGCTAGCCGAGCATGGCACAGTGGAAAGTTCATGGACTTTGGGATCAGACAGCCTTGGATTCAAATTCCAACTCCCAGTTTTTTAAAAAATAGCTCATGTTTAACTAAGAACTTACAACATACCAGGCACAAAAGTCATTTCACAGTCATAATATAATCTAAGTATTACTCTTCCCATTCTTATAGGTGAGGAAATAGCAGCTTATTAATGTGTCCCAGCCATATAGCTATTAAGTGGTAAAAGCTGGGACTGGACCTCTTTCAAACCCACAGTCTCAAGTATTTTATACTTATTTTATACTTACTTTATGATTTTGAAAAGAGAAATTAATTTTTTATATCCTGAGGATTAAGATGAAATATGTGTGTGTATATATGTATATATACACATATACATACATATATATTTAGCCAAAAACATAACTACTCAATAAATGTGAAAAAACTTTAAAATCTGATAATATCAGAGGATCATGTGTGATTATTATTTCAGAAGGGTTAATGGATTATTTCACATACTTAAGGACAAATTCTTACTTTGGGAAATATATATGGAAGTATTTATAAATTAAATAATATGTCCACATTTGCTTAAAAATAATCCAGTCATATGGGTGATATAGATGAAACGAGATTATCATTGTTGGGCTGGGAATATAGCCCCATTGGTAGAGTGCCTGCCTTGTAAGTACAGGGCTCTGGGTTCAATCCCGAGCACCACACACACACACACAAAAAGAATTATTATTAGTTATTGAAGCTAAATGATGAATACACTGAGAACTGTAACACTGCTCATTCTTCTTTTTTTATATTTGGAAATAGAAAAAAGTATTTTTAATGTACCCTTTAAAATAATTTAAATAAAAGTGTGTGTATAACATAAAAAGAAACATTTTTGTTCAAAGTTCCAACCAACTAGAAATAGATGGTACAAACCATTCTGTTTCTTATAAATGAAAGTAATCTTCAAATATATAGTTTTTAAAGGAAAAAGTTGTTGCAGTATGAGACAATGATTTATCTGGAGCTACAGTTAAAAAGTGAAACTCATTCAGTACCATCAGCTGAATTGAGATGGCCTCAAACCACAACTGCACCTTCCAGAGTACTTCCCTAGATTCATATGGTGACTAAATGACAAAGGTAGGTGTTTCCTTCTTTGCACACGGAGCATTAAAACCTGATTAACTGCAATAAACAGAAGATTCAAGTTTCTAGCCAATATTTGTTTTAAGGGCCTAAAACGCAGTGGATATTTTTCCCCTTTGAGAATACTAAATTAGAAAAATCAAGAAAACATAAATGAGTATTACAAATAAACTCATAAATGTGGTTCATGCACTTCTTATGAAAACTTAAAACACAATAGATTATGTATTGTTACATTTTTTTCCTCCAAAGTCATATATAGTGAAGTGAACACCAGGTAGAAACTCAAGATCTGTCAGTCCACCAAATTTTTTATGTGTTGGGAAAATATCTCCTGGTCTTTGTTATATTCACCAGCAAAGAACGTCACTTCAGGAAAAACTACTTAGGATTTCAATATTCTAAACTTGTCACTCATTCAAACACTTTGGCCTGCGCTGTGGCGCACGCCTGTAATCAGCTCTGGGGCTGAGAGAGAAAGATCTCGAGTTCAAAGCCAGTCTCAGCAACAATGAGGCCCTAAGCAACTCAGTGAAACCCTGTCTCTAAATAAAATATAAAATAAAGCTGGGGATGGGGCTCAGTAGTTGAGTGCCCCTGAATTCAATCCCTATTAGCTTCCCCCACTGCCCCATGACCTAAAAAAAAAAAAAAAAACCACCAATTTGTTGTTCTACCAGAAATGACTCAACCAAGCAGACAAAATTTAGTTGCACTTAATTAACATTCAAAGATTTGTTTTAATCCATGTCCATTGAGTCATAATATAACTGTAGGCCTGAAGACAAGCCTAGGAATGTCCAGTCTTTTTTCTTCAATACTTTTGGTGTGTCTTGGTCAGAGAGTACGATTTTCAGTCCATCTCCTCTAATAGAAATAAAACTTGTTCTTTAAAGAAAATAGATCTAGGAACAAAATATGTATCGAGTTACAATTAAAAGTAATAATGTGGAGGGAAATAAAATTGTAGTCTTGAATGCTATGCTACTTTTTCTTTCCTCTTCCACCACTAACCCAAAAAAAAAAAAAAAAAGTTTTAAAAGGATTCAGGAAAAAACTACGGTACGGCAAAAAGAGTTAGATAGCTAAGTTCTAACTTTCAAACCAGTTTTGGACAGGTTCTTTAACAATTCTGAGCTTAATTTTCATTCTACAAAATGATGTAAATGATGCCTACTTTAGAGCCAAGAATATCAAGATTGAATCACAAATAGAACTCTAAGGCCTAAATGAAACCAAGCAAAATCTTTATTCTTCATGTACAAAAAAATGTTAATGATAAACATCATCAAAGTGTGAAATGATTACATAAATAGAGACTAGAGCATGTTCTATTTAGCCCTGAAATCATTTGCTGTCTCTATTGGAAGAATGGAAGAAATGCTCTTTGGGAAAGATTATCTTCTAGATGAAATCGCCACAATAAAGCTTACTTCATTACTTTGGGCAAGAATTGTTTTAATATTTGTACCACTTAGGCCTGCAGATTTACCTCTTTGCAAATCAAAGTATTTTCATTTGAGGGCATTCATGCATTGATGATCTTTTTTTATGATTTAAGAGTCATACAGATTCACTTTTAAGAATCATACTCAGCTTATTTTCTAACACTTTTTGTTTGTTTGCTTTACTAATAATTTCATTTGAGGCCAAATAAAAGTCAGGTCTGTGTTTTCTTCTCTATCATATTCTTTTCTTATTGTCAGTAATTTAGTCTCAGGGAAAAAAACAATAACAATGAGGACTAGAAAGAAAAAAAAATCAAAGGCAGAAGGAAGCAATGATAGTGTAAAGAGAAATACAAAACAATAATGGAATGATAATTCAGATAACAATAAGCTAAAATTATACATAACTAATTTACATGAACAATCTTGATTATTCAACAAAATCCTAACTATAAGTTAGAATTCAAAAACTTATTCTATCAATTTCATTAGCTTAATGCAAAACTCCAATAAAAGTAAAATATATTTTTCAAAAATTGTCATCCTGTAAGTGACAAATTGGGGACTTAACCAACTAATATTCTGATAATTTTTTTAAATTCCTGCAATACACATAGTATTTCATTAGGCCAGTTTCTGGTGGCCTAGTTTCTGTTTAAGACATTCTTTATTAAGCCTAGGCATAAAAAACTAACTTGCACACAAATGCTCTAAATGTGACACATCTCCACGATGTATTTAATCACTTTTCTCTCTGCCTATTTGTATGACAGAATAAAAACAGGAATCCTGATGGTCTAGATGAAAATTGAAGACTAGCATAATATTGATATCTTTATTAAATGCACCCCAAACCCCTCCAAAAAAAAGATGCTTTCAGAAATGTGTTTGGCAAACTTGATATTGTTCTTGTAGATCACAATGCTTCAGAAGCATGACTTCTCTGAGGAAACACTAGATCTTGTAACAGAAATATCTTTAAATCTTTTAGATAGCCAGTCCACAGGGAAAGGTTTAAGAAAGGATCAAAGCTTGTCCTTTCAGCTTGAATTATTCCATTACAGCTGAATGTGACATAATTACAAAAGATGTTGGATGTGGAATCTCATCAGGATTATCTGACACTCATCTTTGTTGAAAAAGTCTCCCCAGCTGTTGCTCTGATCGCCCAAATGTGACAGGAGTACAGAGTACAGAAGTACTTGTAAGTGACCACTGCTTGGGGCGAGCTTAGCTTCCTTAGGCCATTTTGTGACTTTCCACAACTATCAATAGCATAAAAATACAGAAAACATTGTTCCAAATACAGTCCCATTTTCATCTGAAAAGCAGCTTAGAAAAAATTTAAAAAAAAAAAAAAAAAAAGAGAGGCAGCAACCAAAAGCCAGGGGTTTATCTTTGGGCACATTTGTGTTCAATTAAGCCAAACCCATTTAGCTATAAACATTTCAATCAGAAATGATCATTTGCACTCCTATGCGTCACCTCTTATTTGTTTATACAATCTCATCTTAATTTAGCGTTCAGCTATCTCAATGCCTGTTAATGGCTTTACTGGTAGAAATTCTTGTTATGGGGAATGACTCAGAACATTTATGACTCCGAAGATGAAATAAGTTGAATAAATATTTAATTTTCTACTATGTTTAACAAGTTCTGGCCATCAGTAAATCACATTTAAAATTTTAAAAGGTGTGTTTTTGCAAGCATTTGCCAAAGTTTCTTTTCTTAAAATCACCATGGAAGTTCAATTGTAAAATATAACATCAAACATCCAATGTTGAATAATTACTCATTCCAAAGGATTTGAGAAAAGCAAAAAAAAAAAAAAAAAAAAAAATACTTTTCTTTCCTTCCTTGTCGTGGATTACATTTTCTTCATACATTATTAATGAAGTTAAACTACTAGTAACATGCCAAATGTGCTGCATAGGAGATTTGTGCCTAATCCAGCACAAAACAGGCCCAGTCACATAATGATAGAAAAAAGAACAAATGTCAACAGTTTCACACTGGGACTAGATTAAGCAGACCGTACTTACTGATTTCTTACACAGGGATTATCTCACTTTTAGTGCTCTGAGAAGGAAGGCCACACTTCTCTTATATTAACACAGAATTGCACCTGAGGAAAAAAAAATGGAGAGAAAGGCTTCGTGCCCACTCCCACTCAGTCCCATGGCCATGGAAACTTGATTTATTAAATAGCACAGACTTAAGCCATTGTTTGGATAATGGGCTACATAAAAATGTCTAATAGTGATATACAAGTATTAATACCTTAGAGATCAAATATAATATTGCTTCTCATTGAACTCTGATTAGATCGTGCTTAAAATAACTGGTGTTTACTGTTTACCCTTCTATTTGCTAGGTTCGAAAAGCTCCATGGCTTAGGTCATAGCTGGATTCCTCACAGGCAATATTAATGTTGAAAGAGTTTAAGGATTTTTTTTCCCCTTTAATCTCTAGAGTCTGAGGCTTGCAGCCCTTACGTAAGCAAACTCCCTTTGACTTCGGGGAGAGTTTAGCAGTTGCATGAATATCACAGAAGCTGGCTCTATTCCCCATTATTAGTCTTGCTCAAAGGGTATGCGTTCATTGAAAGTGTGGTTTTCAGAGATTCAATCATCCATGCACAGAGAATTATATCTATTATGTATGTCCTAATTATGTACTAGTAAAGTAAGCCATGTAAAAAATAAATTTATTATCTATTCATTTATCATTTATTTATGCTTCAGAATGTACACATTTCAGTCACCTCCAAAACTTTTTGACTGATGTCAACATAAGGAGTGACTATTTTATCAATGATAACAAAGTCTTCCAGTGTTTCTATTATCAAATAATTTCCCAAATGTACCTTTTTAAAATCTTGATCTTTAGAAAATGTTTCAAGAAACTTTACCTTAAGGGGAATTTTATCTTAAGGTGTACTTCCATTTGGATCTTAAACTATTGATTAATTTACCATGACTCTTAACTATAATTACTTAATATAGTGGCTCAGAAACCAATTATTTAATGAATAAAACATTTAATCATTTAAGGATTTTTGTTTCTATGAAAACAAACAACAGTTCATTGTTGATATACAAATATAATTCAATCTGTTAGAAAAACGTGTCAATAAAAGAAGAATTAGTAAAAGAACCTGAAAAATTTTTTTAAAAGATGGGTGAGGTACATTGGCTTGACTTACCAAAAAACAGATAGAACTCTGTGTCATTCTTTAACTGAATACCATAAAGAAAAAAAATAGGGTTTTTCTCCTTTAAGGAATTCTTAGAAAGATTTTTTTCCAAGTTGACAGTCTTTTCCCCCAATTTTTTCACTGCTAATTTTAATTAAAAATGTCTCCAAATTAATCATCATCTTTGGCATTTCATGACTCAACCGATGCCTCTGTGCAAGTGCTATGATTTGGGTAAGCATCCTCCAAAACTCCATGTGCTAAAGGCACAATCACCAGCCTGTGGCACTATTGGGAGGAACCCGTAAGAGATGGACAGAGTGGGAGAAAGGTCACTGGGGACAAGCACAAGAATGGAATACTGGGATCCCAGCCCCTTCCTCTTTCTCTTTGCTGCCATGAGATGACAGCTTCCTTTGCCACTCAATCCTACCATAATGAATTGCCTTGTCAGAGGCCCAAAAGCAGCAAGTCAACTAAGTCTGGAATCTCCAAAACTGTGAGCCAAAATAAACCTTTCCTCTTTTTAAGCTTATTTATCTTAGGTATTTGTTTTAGCAACAGAAAGCTGACGAACAAATGATTTATTTCAAAGTAAAAAGTTGCACATATCTTACTAACAAAACAAACTTTCTATGGTTCACCTTGAATCCTTCATTTTAAATGGGTATGTAGAGGCATATCTATTCACAATCAGAATCATCTTGCATTACATAGACAATTTTAAAACATATATATATATTATTTCATTTATATCTGAAAACATCATCAAGCAAATATCATTGAATCTTTTCACCAATGTGGATTCTGTGAGACTTTCTATATCATGCAACAAGCAAGTAGCAAAAGAGGGTGCTTAAATTCACATTTTCTGACTATAAAACTAAAAGGGTTTTTTTCCCTTCAAATTAAGCAGACCATTCTAAGAATACTTAACCTCAGTAGCCATATTTAACCCCAAGAAAATAAACTAAAAAGTTTTTAATCACCAACATATAACTTCTGCATATATTTGTATCTTTTTGTTTTATTTGTTCCAGTCTTTCCAAAACTACTACAAAATGATGACTTTAGATATTAGATAACCAATATTTTCATTTTCATTGTTTAATATTTCTTTTTCAAGGCTCCTTTTGTATAGAAAGAGGTTCTCTATAGTTGGGTTTAAGATCATTATAAGGATATTAATTTAATTTTTAAAAAGTGATGCCATCTTAAAATATCATTATAATCAATAGCATAGGTCTATGAGAAGAATGTGAAGATGGAATGGGAATGACTGAGATTTGAGAAACTCACTTATTGGTGCTTTGCTTTGACCTGGGAGAGTAAAATGAGGAATGAAGCACACATGCTGGCTTCAGAAATGTGTAGTCTACAATAGTTTTTATGAACCTTATGATAGAAATTAATAGAAGTATTAGGAAATAAGGAAGATTTAAATTTAAGTTACATCATAGGAAGTTAGAGGAAGAACAAATTAAGAAAGGAAAAGAAAAGAAAAAAAATCAGAACAGAAATCAATGAAACAAAAGATGTGAAAATGATAAAGAAAATCAATAAAACCAAAAGCTTTGGTCTTTGAAAAGAGCAATAAAATTGACAAATCTCTAGACAAGCTAACTAAGAAAAAGAGAGGGAAGACACAAATCACTAATACCAGAAGTGAAAGCAAGGACATCACTACAGATCCCATGGTCATTAAAAAGTTAATAAAGGAATATTATAAACAACTCTAGGCCAACAAATCTGATACCTGAGATGAATGGACAAATTCCCTAAAAAGCACAATCTTTAAAAATTTGCATACGGGTTGGGGATAAAGCTCAGTTGGTAGAGTACTTGCCTCGAATGCACAAGGCCCTGGGTTCAATCCCCAGCACCACAAAAAAATAATAATAATTTTTAAAAATTCACATATGCAGAAATGAATAATCTGAATAGGCCTATATCTATTTTTGTCAATTTTTAATAAACTTCCAAAAGAGAAAACATTAGGACCAGATAGTTTCACTGACGAATTCTATCAAATACTTAAGGAAGATATTGTAACAATTTTTCATGATCTAGTCCTGAAAATAGAATGAGAGAGAATACTTCCTGACTCATTCTGTAAGGCCAGCATTGAATAACCAAAACTGGACAAAGACAATACAAGAAAGAAAAACTGTAGACCACTCTGTCTCACAAACATAAACATAAAATTCTTCAACAAAATATTAACAAGTTGAATTTAATATTATATAAAAATAATTAATTCCATGACTAAATGGGATTTATTCTAAGTATATAAGGCTGGTCAGTCTTCAAAAACCAATTAATGTGTAATTCATCACAAATAAAATAAAGAAAAATCATTATGATCATATCAATTAAAAAACATTTAGCACAACCCAATATCCATTCCTTATAAAATTTCTCAGCAGTTTAGGAAAAGAAGGGTCAACTTGACTTTTAGAAATCTACCAAAGTCAAGTTTGCATATGGGTTGGGGATAAAGCTCAGTTGGTAGAGTACTTGCCTCGAATGCACAAGGCCCTGGGTTCAATCCCCAGCACCACAGTTGGAGGAGTTGCAACTCCTCAACTTGACTTTTAGAAATCTACCAAAACCTACAGTTAGGATCATACTGTTTGGTGAAAAAATAAAGTGCTTTATCCCTGAATGATAAAGATGTCTCCTCTCACCACTCCCAGTTCACAGTTTATTGCAAGTCCTAGCTAATGAAATAAAACAACAAGAGCAAATAAAAGTGTTATGGACTTGGGGAAGATAGAAATTAACAGTGCCTACTGGTATTTCTGGTTCTCTTTTCTGTACATTCGAGTTTACATTTTTCTTTTCTTTTTTTTTTTTTTTTTTTTTTGGAGCCAGGGATTGAACTCAGGGGCACTCAGTCACTGAGCCACATCCCCAGCCCAATTTTGTATTTTATTTAGAAACAGGATCTTACTGAGTTGCTTAGTGCCTTGACCTTGCTGAGGCTGGCTTTGAACTCGTGATCCTCCTGCCTCAGCCTCCTGAATGCTGGGATTACAGGGGTGCACCACCACGCCCGGCGTCAGGTTTACATTTTTCTATCAACTTAAAAGTAGCTTGCTTTGACCAATGGAACATGAAGGAGAAGATGTATCTTAATTCCACACAGAAGCATTCAAGAGCTGGTATGTGGCTCCTCGGGTCTTTTCCTCTTGCTGTGGCAACTGTGAAAACATTTGTTGAGATGAAGGTGTCACAAGCAGATTGGAAATTTGAATCACCACATGGAGCACAGCAAAGCCATTAAAAGATGGTGAGATTTTTTTGGTTACTACACAGCATAATACAACCTCACCAGAATAATGTATGTCTAAATATATATGACTAAAATAACTGGGTGGCTTCAACTACTCTGATAATTTGTTAAATCATAGAAAAGAGAAAGGGGAAATATCTTCTGGCTGGAGAATAGGAAAACATTCTTGGGAGGTAACTCTTATAAGGACTTCAAGGTCAGAGAAAGGGAAGAGGCAGTCAGGTAGAAGAACTGATGTGAGTAAATTTCCATAGATGAAATAAAGGGAAAATGGCATATAAGAAAATAGGAATGGGAGCCTTTAGGAGAAGCTAACATTGGAAGTACAAGTTGCACCTTGATTGTAGAGGACCATAAGTGTAAACCCAGGATCTGGATGGACTTGTCTGCACAGAAAATAAAGAACCCCTGAAGGCTTTTCAGCTGGGAAGCATGAGGATCAAAGCTGAACCCTACCCAGGTCAAACAACAAGGCACACTGAAAGCAAAGGTAGTACTTGGAGGGTTTGCAATTATCTAGTTAAAAAGAAGTAAGAAACTAAATTAGGTCAGCATCAGAAATAGTGGAAGTGGACTGATGAGCATGAGAAACATTTCTGTTACAATTGACAAAATTGATGATTAGAAGTAAAAGAAAAGAAAGGCATGATTTGAAGAAAATGATTGAGCAGGTGAATTTCAACCAAGCCAGAGAATATAGGAGGTAAGGTTTTGAGGAATGAGATGAATGGATATGATAGATAGTCTTAAATTTGAATATTGTAAAGGCTTGCTATTCAGCTTTATCATCTTTATCATATCTGAATGAACTAATTCAGATTTCTTGCCCTTTAGTGCAGAGGAAAGAACGAAATTGATTAGTAGGACATAATATACGTTGAACTGAGTTCCAAGATGATATAATAGGATAATGACTCATTACAATTAGATAATATTCATAAAAAGAACATATAATTTCAAACAACTGTGGTTTTAGTCAAATAACTTCTTATGTCAAAATACTGGACAAACTAAAGTCACTTGGTTCAACACGCAATGTATGGTTCCCTATCTTACTGGTATAAAAGAAGTAAATATTTGAAAACACACATTTCTTGGGATCAAGAATGGTGAATAAGCTAAAAATGTTCTACACTCTAACTTAAACATTTTGGTATAATGACTTTACACACTTAGAACACAGTAATTTTATATGGTTTTGGAAAATGTGTGTTAATATGTAAATGATTGAAAAGAGTAGTCCGTTTTGAGGAGAATGTTTTAGAAAATGAAAAGCAGTAATAGATTACCTGAAAAGTGAACACAATACTAATAACTAAAACAAGACAATTGAGCCTATTTTTCAGAAACTCGGGCATCTAATTTTCACATCCTACACAAAACAATAATGGGCAAAGTAAGGCTAAAAAACGAAGGTTTAAGCTTCCTCTTATTTCTCAATATGCAGATCAGATCCTCAGGACACCCTCATCATCTCTGCACCTCCACCAACCAGCACTGTGAGCAAAATAGCATTTCCTCTTATCTTCTGTCTGACCTCCCAAGTGCCTAAGCTAAAAGCCATTTTGAAAGTTTTCCTCCAACTTGAAGTCAAACCTCTAAAGTACGAATAGCTAACGTCTAACTCTTTACTACCAGAGACAGTTGCCTTTGAACAGGAGTCTCAACATCCATGCCATAACTGCAACAATCATAGGCTACTGCATTAACTGAAAGTGCCATGAAAATGAGATAATAAATTTTTTGCATCTTATTTTATTTTCATTACCTATCACAGTGCTTAGCGTGCAGTAGCTGCCCCATAAGTAATAACTGAATTGAGAAACTAAAAAATCTCTAATAGTTCAATGTTAGGTACATGGGAATATTTGAGGATTGAAGGGTTATTGTTCCTCAAATCATGCCAAATAAACACTACTATATGCCAAATGCTTATGTCCCCCCAAAATGTATATGTCGGAACCTAATCTTCAAAAGGATGGCATCTGGAGGTAAAGCTTTGGGAGGATGATTAGATCATGAGAGCAAAGCCATTGTGAATAAAATAATACCCCTATAAAAATAAACTCCAGAAGGCTCCCTGGCCCCTTCCACCATGTAAGAACACAGCCAGAAGACAGTCATCCATGAACCAGGAATTTGGTTCTCCACTAGACAGTGGATCTGCTGGGCCTTGATTTGGACTTCCCAGCCTCCAGAACTGTGAAAAACCCAGTCACATAGTCTATGGTATTCTTTTATAGCAACCAGAACTGACTAAGATAGACACCTTACTCAAAGGTTCAGCCTAGTTTAACAATATGAACCCTGAGACCTGTGGTATATCATTAATACAAGCTTAGAGCTATCAAACAAAGGAATCTAAGATTGAGAAAGTTGGAGAAAGAGTTCAATAAAATTCTTTGTGAAAAATGGGCAAAATGGATGTGATCAACACTATATAGAAAATTGCCCTTTGATTATACTACATTCATGCTTCTTCCTGGGTTTACAAAGGTGGCCAGACAGATAAACTCCACAGACCTCTCTGTACTTGGATCCTGTTCCTGAATGCAGATTGCCTCCACCGCTCCAGAAGTCTGTTGCTTTGGCAATCCTAACCCTAACCTTCTCATTTAACACAGTCTTTTTGCTCAAGTTAAATATCTGAGGCAAACAACAATAGCTAGAGTATCTTGTTACTGCATTCAGAAAAGGTCAGCCTGTTATTTATTTCCATTTGATGATATTGTGGTAATGTTTATAATTTAAATATGCCTCTGCATGGTACTTACCTTCTCCATTTACAATTGTCCTTGAGTCCACTGCAGATCATTTGTGCCAAGCCCTGAAGGACCATTCTCATTCTCCTTATGTGACATCCCCAGGGGTAATTAGCATAGTTTCAATGATCCTTGGACTTTGACTATGTTCTCACAGTTCGCAGCGTTATTCTCTCTGACTACATCTGCTAATAGTACCATGATGAAAGCTGTGCTTCATAAACATTTTCCTACCACTGACTTCCAGTTGGGAAATAGAGTCAAATATGCAGAGATAGAAATTCTGTTTTATAATGTACTTTCTGATGTATTTGCAGTTTTCTTTTTAATCCTCCATATACAAAACTGAATGGTATATTAACCATGCATCCAACTTTCCTTTGAAATGTGTTTTTCCTCTGAGTGTTTCCATGAGTGTTGGATCTGACACCCTTCATTGTGCTAATGAGGTCAAAGTCGATCTTCAATTCCCAAGTAGTCCAATTAACTTTGATCTATTCTATTACCAAAGAGCCAACCAAACTATGTTGCCCGAGTAGTGAACAGATGCAGTTCATCAAAAAGAAGACCAGTGGATAATATTATCAGCCATCCACCATTCTATTAAAAAATACTTTTGTATTTTATATGGAGGTTAATTATGGAATAAAATGAGTATATGTCATTGTATACAAAACTGAGTTCATCTGTAGGTGTGTGATCTATCCATTAGTTCATCATTTGTGAAGACTGAGGACAGACCCAGAGTCTCCAATCCATGTCCGAAGTATTAATGCTAAATAAGATTGACCAGTCTTTTTCTCAAATAGACATCATTAAGGGCAAAACGCAAAGTGTAAATAGTAACACAACAGCCGGGCCTGGTGGCGCATGCCTGTAATCCAAGCGACTTGGGAGGCTGAGTCAGGAGGATCGCTAGTTCAAAGCCAGCCTCAGCAACTTAGTGAGGCCCTAAGCAACTCAGTGAGACCCTGTCTCTAAATAAAATACAAAATAGGGCTGGGAATATGGCTCAGTGACTGAGTGTCCCTGAGTTCAAACCCTGGTTCCAAAAAAAAAAAAAAAAATAGTTACACAACATAAATATAAAGAGACAGATATCTCAGTAAACTGTATTTCTTTATTATTCATAGATGTATTTCACATCTTTTTTATTATACTAGGCAAAATGTTAATTGCAGCCTGACTACATGCTTCCCATAACGTCTTTGATGTCTTCAACTGGTATAGGCTCAGGAAATACAAATTCCTTTTAATCTTAGCTTAAATAAAGCATAATTAAGTTAGGTAAATATGGTGTCAAACTATAGTGGCTAAGTAAGGGTGAATTTAAGTATAACAAAGCCTATAATAGTATAAAATAGGGTTTTCTGAAAGTGGTACTTACTGATGATTTACAATTAATTTTACATGTTACCGAGAACAACATTTTTCATGTTATTAATTATGCATTAATTTTGTCAGAAAAGTGCAAACTAAAACAGGAAATCCTAATTTCCCAGATGTTATTGTTTATAGATAAAGTTAAAAATCCCACCCATCCCGCCAATACAAATGATACAGAAATATTGCCAAAAAGTTGACATTGGCATATGAGTGATTAAGGTTAACAAAGATAATAAATAAAGGCCATGATATTATAAAATACATATTTAAAAGTTGTCTTAGCATTTTAAAAAGAAAGGGTGATTCCCAAGAACCTCAATTAATGCAACTAATTTTCACTTGTTATTTTGCATGGAGAGCAGTTTCAAGCACATCTTTTTCATTTATATGTTATCAAATCAATTTATCTCAGAATAGGTATAAAATTCAAATGAATCAACGTTTTAAACAAAAAGAATTTGGGCCATAGTCTCTTTCCAAGGAACAATTATCAACATGAATTCACCCTCATGATAACAAATACCAAAGGTTCAGCCACCGGCTATAGTTCCAGCCCATATACAGGTATAAGAACCCTCCACCTGTTAGGCTCTACCTCATTGAAACCCAAGTGATTAGGCTTTAGAAGCTCTCCAATTTTCATCACAGAAAGAGCTCCCCTAATAGCCCAAAGCCAAAATGTTTTAACCATCTTTCTTTCTTCACATCATGCAATTAGCTTAATTTCAGACAGAAAGAGGATGCTAAAATGCACTGATAGAAAAAGTCTTGACTTGTTTAGGAAATTTAAGATGATGGAAAGCAGAGTGAGTATGGGTATCCGAGGATGGTGTTCTACAGATAGGCAGGGACTTGATTATGAAGGGCTTGGAAAGCCACCGTAATGTGCTTGGATTTTAATCTAAGTTAACAAGAAGTCACAAAAGACTTCTAAGCAGGGGAACGAATTGATCTCATTTTAATGTATAAATAAATTTCTAGAAAGGGGTAAGGCAAGAGGGCAGAGGAAAGATTGGTTGGAGGTTGCTAAATAAGTTCAATATTCGATAATAGTACCTAGAGCAGGAGCAATGCATATGGACGGAAACAGATGGCAAGTTAATGTAAGAGAAATGGTGGCTGATTTGCAGACTTCAGATAGATTTTCCTGAGATGATGAAGAGTCAGAAGAAACATGAGTTTGACTGCATTAGAATTTTAAAAATTCATTTGGAATATGTTAAGTTTACAAGATTCAATGAGATGTACAAATAGAAACATCAAGTAAGTAAATAGTTGAATATGAATGTCTGGAGCCAGAGGATTCACTAGCACTGATATGATATTTAATTAGAATAAGTTATACTCCATGTATGTATAATATGTCAAAATACACTCTACTGTCATGCAGGGCATTCACATCGCAGAGACAACGTGCCACACAGAGAATGACACTCCAGGGAATTTGGACGTGGACATCTCTAAGGGGCGTGATTCAGCCTACTGCAGAGACCTCCGTGATGGAGATCTAACAAGAACAAATAAATTTTTAATAAATAAATAAATAAATAGATAGATAGATAAATTTAGCTATGGGACTGAATGAGAACCTAGGAAGTGAATATAGAGCAAAAACTATAGGAAATAAGAGAGCAAAGTCCTAAGGAAGAACAACACAAAAAGAGCATATAGAGGAGGAAGAGCCAGCACAGACAAAAATTATGACCAGGGAGTTATGGTGAAAACCAAAACAGTTTGTTTCATAGAAGGAAGAAAGGAGTTTTAAAGTCAATGGGCAACAGTGGCAACTGCTATTATCATTAGGAGTGAGATGAAGGGGGCTGTTGCTAGCATTGAGTCATACTTTATCTATTTCTAACCTAAAATATGGTGGGGAAGATACTTCATCTGGGTAGAAATTGACCTGAAAGCAATTAAAGTAATAATAAAAAAAACTTGAAATAACTAATCAGGCCTATTGCACATTTTAATGTTATACAAAAATTATAACTATAGGTGCACAAAATATTTCTTGTTTGCAATAATGAGTAAACTTCATTCTTAAACTAAAAGTGAAATTCCAGGAGACTCAAGCTCTCTGATCCCTTATAATAACTTAATTTACTTGATTTTTACAGGGAAAAAAGTCTGTATAAATGTATCATTTTTGTTAAAAACAGAGTTAGAAGGGGAAAGGAAGTACCAAGAGCAACAGATAGAACAAAGATGAACCTGGTAAGGATCTGTTTATGAGGCAGAGAGGCTATTTTTTGTTCAATGAACTACCTCCTTAGTTTCTTTACCCAAGAAAAGTGAGTCCAAAATAAAGGCCACGGGCTCTACTGTGGGGAATAAAGGAAAAAGAAAGATTGGCTTTGTGAGCCTGACAAAAGGGAAAAGAACAACATCCCAGAAGCTCAGTGTGAACCTGGGTCTGTGCACACAACTCCTCCCATGAGGACCACCCAGTGACAAGAATGATGACAGGGCTTTGAAGGTAACATTTACTTTTAACTGCTTTCCAGGGTACCTGCTACTGCCCTTCATAACTTCAGGCCTCAACATGAGTCTATGTATACAAACTTGGACTGGTGGAACTTTAGGTGTCCAGCCTGCAACAACCAAGGGCAAAAAGTGATGGCAGCGTGGAAGTAGGATGCAGATTAGGAGTTGAGATCTCAGGAGAAAAAGATGATCAGCCAGAGTCGACCAGTTGCAGATCAACTTCCCCAAGAAACCTTGACATATTGGGAGGGGTGATGTGATTCCCCATTCTGAGGTAGGGTCATTGCCAATTTTATTCAAATCTGAAATGTACCTTGCAACCCGAAGGACTAGAAACATCTAGGCATCTGACACTTGATTTACCAAAGTGTAACAATGTCCAGTTTCTAACACTTAATAGGACCTGAATGCATCCTTTTGTGTTTCTCCTGTAGAAATACAAAGTGGAAGAAACTTAGCTTATGTAAGAAGACTGAAGGGATGATAGCTGGTGACAAGAGGAGTATTAATTGGCAGTGTGCCCCAAGAAAATAATGAATTCTTGAGCTATATCAATAGAAGTGGGATATCCAGAAGCAGGAAAATGTTGTCTTCATTAAATCTTTCTGGGTCTGATCATATCTAAGTTCAATTCTGGACACTTTAATGACATTAGCAAAAGGAATTTGATATAGATGATGGCAATAAGATGGGGATGAATCTGGGAGCCATGTCAAATTTTAAAACAAGTGAAAATGTTCTTAAGTAAACCTGAAGATATAAAAAGAAGTCTTAGAGAACACAACAATGGAGCCAATATTTGTAGAGCTACATCCTGAGAAAGAAAGGTAGGTAGATAGAAATGATCCTCCAAAATATCCACATCCCAATCCTAGAAATCTATGAATATGTTACCTTATGTGGCAAAATGAACTTTGCAGATGTGTTTAAGTATCTTAAGAGAGGAAGATAGGAAGCACCTTGATTATTCAAGTGGGCCCAGTGTTTTCACAAGGTGCTTAAGAGCTAGAAGAGAGAGATGGAAGATCAGTGAGATAAGAAGATGTGCCATTAGAAGAAGAAGTCCGAGTGATATGAGGACATGCAAACAAATTCTGTGACCCTATTCTAACTTCTGACCTCCAGAAATACAAGATAAAATTTGTGTTGTTGTAATTCACTACATTTGTGCTATTTTTTCTTTTACAGCAGCAATAAGAAACCAAGAGAAAGAACAAATCACCTCAACTGTGCTAGGTAACAGGAACAGAGCAGGTAGATGAAAGTTAATGGGATAAAATTTCAGTCCAATGCAAAACCCCATTCTAAAAGCACCGGGAACAGGACAGATTGACCTGTGCCAGGCCTTGTAGGTGGAGCTCAGCCTCCAGCACTGAATGCACACCAGGTAGGGCAAACCATGGGACCTGTTGGACATGGCCACTCCAGCCAGTCTACCACTCAATCCTGCTCAAAGTTGTAAAGTAGTAAAGATCAAATGAAGTTTTTAAGTTATATGAATGAAAAAGCAAGAGAGAATAAACAGTGAGTAAGAGTTCTCAATGCATTTTTGGAGGACTAAAAGCAAATGGAGAACTGTCATTGACATATCTGATTCATGAGATTGTGAAGTACTGGGAGGCTCTGAGCTGATGAACAAAAGTTTTTGCATTGGGACCAACAGTAGATGGACCGAAAACCAAATAAATTAAACAGAAGACATTTTCCATTCCAGGAAACATTCATTTGAGCGGGGAAGTATTGTTTAAGAAAGAGCACAAAATCACAGTGTATTATTAATTCTCTTCAGTGATCAACATCTACAAAGTCATAATGAAAACACTAAATAGTTATTTAATCAAAACTGCAATAGATTTTGAAGGAAGTGTAAAGGAAGTTGAAACGCACATCTATAATTCCAGCAAACTGGGAGGCTGAGGCATGAGTATCACATGTTCAAAGGAAGCCTCAGCAATACAGTGAAGTCCTAAGCAATTTAGTGAGACCCTGTCTCAAAATAAAAAATAAAAAGGGTTGGGGATGTGGCTAAGTGGTCAAGCATCCCTGGGTTCAATCTTGGGTACCAAAAAAAAAAAAGTTAAGTCCTCATCTACTGAAGTGTTGGTCAAGAAATGGTGTCTAGATAGGTAATTCAAGAAATATGTACCATTTAGAACTCTTGAGGAGATGCCAGGACAAAAAAATGAAGGAGCTGATGGTGGGATTGCAAGTTGGTGCAGCCACTCTGGAAAGCAGTATGGAGATTCCTTAGAAAACTTGGAATGGATCCACCATTTGACCCTGCTATCCCACTCCTTGGCCTATACACAGAGGACTTAAAAATCAGCATACTACAGTGGATGCAGCCACATCAATGTTCATAGCTACTCAATTCACAATAGCTAGATTGTGGAATCAACCTAGATGCCCTTCAATAGATGAATGGATAAAGAAACTGTGGTATATATATACACAATGGAATATTATTCAGTCATAAATAATAATAAAATTATGACATTTGCAGGTAAATGAATGGAGTTGGAGAGTATCATGTTAAGTGGGATAAGCCAATCCCACAAAAGCAAAGGCCAAATGATTTCTCTTATAAGTGGGTGGGGGGAGGTATGGGAAGAATGTAGAAGGGATGGATTGTATAGAGGAAACTGAGGGGTGGGGGTGGGGAAGGAAAGATAATAGAATGAGGCAAACATCTTTACCCTATGTTTATGTATGAATAGGCAAATTGTATGATTGTATTTTGTGTACAACCAGAAAATATTAGTTGTACTCCATTTGTGTGCAATGAACTAAAATATAAAAAAAAGGCATTGGTTTTCTAGAATTTCATCTGTAAGAAGGGGCATGAGATCCTTGAAGAAGCAAAGAACCTCAAAACATACATGCAACAAATGGTAGCTCTCCAACCAAGGGAGCCCATCTGCTTCATTACTATGTATTTCGCTGTGACAGAATGCATCTATTGGTCTCTTCCAAGTTGCTGAGAAGACAGTCTATTTATGGACTCTTTCCTGTGAAGTCTATAGACCATCACGGGTCTACTTCCTACTAGAAGAACTGTGGTGGTTAAGGGAGTCCCACCAGGAAAAGGTGGGGTATAAAATGACATTTGCCAACATGTTGAGAAAAGGGAGCAAAAATCTAAGAAAGCAAAGATGATAAAAGGAGAGAGTAAACAAAAAAGAAAGATATGGCACTGCTGGGTGCAGGCAAAGAAAAATGTGAGGAAGAAATTCATCAACCAGCTAGCAATGGAGGATTTTTGATTCATATGCTTATAGATACATGTCTATGTACTTATATATATTTTTCTCTATCTCCTTTTCTTGCATTGAAGTAACATCAAAATTCCTAATTTTGCACTAGAATAACATAAGAATTTCTTATTTAAATCTACTAAAGATATATATACCAACACAATTATTTTTACTTTTATTTAAATTATAATATGTAAAATGTAATATGATTACGGTTAGATGTTTCCTTTCTCAGATATTCTGTTTTATATTTTATGTACTCCAAAGAAAACTCTGCTTTGAGTTAAAATACTTAATGGATTTTTGGAAAATAATAGATTCATTGAGGTTGAGGAATATGGGATCAATATCTATCCTTGATATCTGTCTAGTTTTGAAACTCACCTTTGGGTGAAAATGGCCCAAATCGAAATTTGAACACCACTTCTAATTTCAGCCCTGTTCTTATAGACAAAGTGCTGTAAAATAAAAAGGATCTTTGGGTAAAGAAAAGAGAACTATTTTCACAGCCTCCAAGTTATATCCAATTGGTCTTCAGAATGTATTTGAGATAAAGTGATCTTTTTTTGGTCAGGGCATGCCTTTTCTGGAACACCCATAATATATAGAGAGGGAAAATACACATGTAAGTTTAATACAAGGATAGGTACTGAAATCAAAGCACATCTTTATATTGCTTTCTATTATTGTTAAATCATCCACTTCTTATCCTAAATCCATCATTTAGATTTCTCACAATGACTGACATTTTACTTTAGTTTTCTGAAAGCGATTCAAGTTAAGAGAGTCAAATTCTACTCTAGACTTTGAAATTCTCAAGGTCAGGAACCATACTTCACTCATTCTTAATTTCCTGACCTTGGCAAAGCACCTGGACTCAAATATTCCTTCAATACATGATTGCTGAAATGAATTGAACTAGCAGATATCAAAAAAAGAGTAGTCAAATGCCAAAACTAAGAGGCAGTCATTTTGCTGTGAATTTTTTTTTTAGCAACAAAGATTATTTTTGGCATTGGTAAGCATACATATCAAAAGCAAATTTACTGCAGAGAAAGAATAAAAGTAAATTTAAGCTCTTCAGACTTTCATGCACTGTTTGTTCTTGCAAAGAACTTTTTTACTTAAATAAAATGGTGAAATAAAGTCAATTAAAAATGACAAAATTCAAAAACCAAAATAATAAGCACATTTATCTCAAGAATAAGTAAATTCAATATGAATAATATTGTGAACTAAATTTTGGAGGAAATTCAAAGTTAAGAATGGAGTAAATGTCTAAACTAGTGTCTAGTATAAGTTATCTGAAAGAATAAACAAGGTAAGGGAAATAGTTAACTGAAAGGTATCAAAAGGAAACAAGTTCTAATTAGAAGTGCTTAATAACCATTCATCATTGCCTCCTATAATACCAGACCAATCTGACCTAAAAGACAAAGTATCAAATATTAGTTGGGCACTTTTTTCCTTAACTCATAAAAGTTTTAGCCAGAATATGTATCACTGGTTTTTAAACAAGAAAGACTCTCAGATGTAGTTAAAATGACTTTATCAACTGAGTATTCATTATAAATTTCAAAACCACCATCTACATTACTCATAAGGATTTATGATTTTGACATTTCAAATTACAAAAGTGTATTAATGTTCATAAAATTGGGAATTACACATGCAGGAGAAAGACCACCCATGCCAACACTGGGAATTGATGTCTTTCTGATCTGATTTACATGTGTTTGATGAAGGATGCAATTCAGCTGTTGTTAAACTGATTTCATTCTTGGATGACTTCCCCCTGGGCAGCCGAGTGATCTCTTTGCACTGGATATTCATGGATTGTATTGATTAACACCCTGGACCAAGTTATTAGTCTTTTATAAAATATATGACTTTCCAGTAGGGGTGAAAAAACTTACAAAATTCAATTAAAATATTTTTTAAGATAATATATATGCTTCACAGAGGGCAAAATAAACTTATTGCTAGAGACATCTACAGGATGTCTAGTCTCAGGATGAGACAAGAATTCAAGAGATTGCTTTCCTTTTCATGACAGGTAGAAAACAAAAACTGGGTAATTCTAGTTAGGCAAATGTAGCTTTGAAAATCACGTGTAATCATAAGAACAATAAAATTCTCATAATATTTTCCAAGTTCAGACAACAAAATTATACATATCCTCTGTTTTGTCATTTATCACAATATTCTGTGAGATGTTATAAAATGCCTTTGTAATTGTTCTTGTTCCAAGAAGATAGATTTCCCCCCATTATCTGTCCACCGATTCTCCATGGACATGGAAAAGGCGTATCACACAACCTCCCTTACTGGTAAGTATATTTATGTAGCTATATTTTTGTCCAATGGACATGTTTCATACAATTTTGGAGACCTTCCTTAAGTGACAGATAATACACATCCTTTAACCTTTAAGTCATCCTTTTCTCTTTCCTTCTAGCTAGAATGTGAGTGTGATGACTAGGTCTGGAACAGCTGTCCTGAGCAACAACTGGACCTTGATATAT
This sequence comes from Glaucomys volans, assembly GCA_020662805.1. Taxonomy (NCBI): domain Eukaryota; kingdom Metazoa; phylum Chordata; class Mammalia; order Rodentia; family Sciuridae; genus Glaucomys; species Glaucomys volans. The sequence goes on along the minus strand of JAJEJO010004839.1, from coordinate 360,351 downwards.
AGATCCACACACAAAAAAGCACTAAGGTAGAAAGAACTGGATTCCTGAGGGTTTGTGGAACTGACCTACTATATCAACTTCATACAGCTTATTGACAAATCATCTAGTGTCAGAGGAATAAATATCAATTTTGCTAAAGACATTATTTTTGGGTTTCTGCTATTCTTTGTAAAACCTAATCCTATTTATTAATGTCTATTTGCAATAGAAAATTGGGAAAGAAGTAATGTATCAACCTTGAAGTTTAGTATATTGAGAATATGTATATGCCTACAAATCTGTGCACTTACAGAATAATAATGTAAGAATAACAAATGTAATTTGTTATTCTTTTTTTAAGGACAGGAAAACTGATGCATAGGAAAGCTGAGGCTCAAAAAGACAAGTTCACATGAACAAGTTCACATGGCCAGAATACAGAAGTCTAGACCAAAAGAAATAAAAGTACCAGGTCAGATGGTCCATGGTACTGTATCTGCCATGGTTCTCATTTCAGCAAGTACGTCACTTTTGTGAAGATTGTGGAGAGTGCCAGAGAGTAGTTCTCAGACATAACCCTACACTGCTGATGGATACTGGAGTAAGCAGAGTAGCATAATAACCAAATCATGTTGCCTATAGAGGAATTCCTACCAGTACACCATCTCTCCATCCCAAAGACCTGTTCACAAAATATTATTGCTGACTTCCCAAAACTAGCACTTGGAAATAATTTACCTATGCTACAGAATAGTAATTAATCTACAGTCTCTGGAATGTTTGCAGTTTGCAATACTCAAAAGAAATTTTCCTATAAATATTTGTACCCACAATCACCTCTTAATGTATGTAGAACAGATATTACCCTTGTGTTAAAGATGCAAAAACTTAAACATCAGAGAGATTAAGTGGCGTAAGCAATGTCACACAGCCTTTAAAATATAAAGTTCAAGGGCTGGGATTGTGGCTCAGTGGTAGAGTGCTCACCTAGCATGTGTGTGGCACTGGGTTCAATCGTTAGCATCACATAAAAATAAATTAAATAAAGGTATTGCATCCATCTAAAACTAAAAAAAAATAATAATAAAGGAGATAAAGTGCATATACACAATTTTAGTATTATTTCTGCCACTCAGAGGAGTTCCGTGAACTTTAAACCATTTCTTATCTCACCAATAATTCTAAAGAAATGGTCATGCATAGTGATACTATACCAAAACCAGATTCTTCAATGCAAATACTAATCTCCACAGTTAATCAAGAGATTCCAGAAGTCTCATTATCTATTTCAGGCTTAAAAGATGACAATCAATGTCCTGCATTTTTTCAAATAGCTTGAAATTAGTCCTGGGGATTAGCGTTAATTTAGCACATGATAATCTTGGTAATACAATATAGGTGTCCAACCATGAAACCTCCATCCAAACTTGGAAAATAAAACACAAAATCTTAGAGCCATAGAAGCTCTTGGGCATTATCTAGTACAACTGTTTCTAGAGATGAGAGAAGTGACCCTGCGCTGTTAGGATGTTTGCTTACTGTCACACAGCCAGTGACAATCACTTCAAGAACCAGAACCCTGATCTCTTGGGGACAAAGGCTTGCATTCATGACTTGCTACTTCTTAACACAAATTTAGAGAGACAGGTGATGGAACAGTTATTATTTTTTTAATTAAAAGGATTCTTGAGATATGTTTTCTTTCAATAAAGAGCTCTATTATTACATTTGGGATATAACAACTTTTCCTTTTATATTCTGGTGAGAGTTCTTTCATTTGACTGCAACTAGAGAATGGCATCTTCTGTGAACCACAAGTGCACTACACAACTAATCACCAAATTCACAATATGAAGATCATGGGGGAAAAATAAAATGCTTAGATTAGCTGAGTCAATATCTAGCTCACATCAGCTGACCACATCATCAAGGTTCTGTGGTTAAATGACCATTACCACTTTAGTATTTGCAACTACATAGGTATGTACACTCCATACTTCACCAGTTAAGTGTTTCTCCGCTAACCCTGAATCTGTGTGTTCTTGCCATGACAGTGTGGGATACCTGGAAAGTGGTTAGAGGTGGTATTTGAATGAAGACAGACCTCAGTCCTATACTCTGAAACTTATCACTCCCCATTCCACTCCACCCCTACTGCTGGTAAGATATATTGAGATATTTTACATTACCTTTATTTTTTTGAGCAGTTTGGTTTACAAAAATGAGTGGAAGGTACAGATTTCTCCTGTACCCTCTTCCCTCACACATGCATAGCTCTCCTATTATCTGCAAAACCATCAGAGTTGAACATTTGCAGTGACTTCAACTAAAGAACCTACATGGGCACATCATGATTACCCAGAGGAAGAATATTTTTAATATAAGTATATTCAGATACTTATCTAAATAAATATATTTATTTCAAATCTATTTACTACCAACATCTTATTCTTTCGTGTTTGTGTATGTTTGTTTTTGTTTGTATTTTTTCATTTTTTTTTATTGGTGCATCATAGTTGCACATATTGATGGGATTTGTTGTAACATATTTGTATATGCACACAATAGAGCAACATAATTTGGCCAATATCACTCCTCAGCATTTCCCCTTATTCTTAAGCCTGTTATCTCAATTGACAATTAACTGACAATTATTTAGGAATATATTGATGCCATGAAAATTGTGATGTGCAAATTGATGATGTGTAAGGAAAGGAAACAGGACATAGGTTACTCTTTCCCTGGAGAAGACTGAAAGGCAAATGAGAAAAAACAAGAAACGTTAATCCGAGTCAGGCACAGTAGCACAGGCTTATAATTCCAGCTACTCTGGGAGCTAAGTGGGAAGATCTTGAGTTCAAGGCCAGTCTGAGCAACTTATTGAGATCCTACCTCAAAATTTAAACATGAAAAAGGCTGGGGATGTAGCTCAGTGGTATAGTACACTTAGGTTCAGTCCTCAGTACTGGAAAGACAGAAAGAAGAAAGAAGGAAAAGAAAGAAATAGTAATCAAAAAATCATCTCTAGTTTCCCTATGCCCATTTAAATGGTATGGCTTTGCTTGTATTTATGAAAGGGTGAGAGGTGGGGGTGTTATTTTACAAATAATTGGTACTCTAAATATAGATTTCATAGATACATAGATAGACAAAATTACAATTCTTTTCTTACCAAGTGACTTGATCATGTCCAATTTTGTGGAACTAGATATCACATTCTTTGTTTCACAGAAATTATAGCATCATATCAAAGCCTAGTGTATCTAAAAGAAAAAAGTCACTCCCTGAATGCCTACAACTTGTGTCTGACCTGGTTAGACCTTTTTGTAGAAGCATTTTTCCAAATAACCTACGGTTTTGAACTTGCCTGACAAGGTATAGGACACACATAGAACAGTGGGAACTGCTATTCAGTCCTGAACTAGGTTCACAATCTGTTGGTAACAGAGTAAAAAAAAAAACTAGAATCCCTACTAGACTTATTTACTAAAACTTTTTAGTTTAAAAAATCACTAAAATTTTATTTTAATAAAAAAAATTGAACTGCATTACTTTGGAATTTGTGGCAATTATATATCTGTATAGATAATTGGGTTCCTTTGTTTTTTTTTTTATCATATCTACTATGATGACTAAGAAATGATTCTTAAGAAACTAAGCAAGGTGCTTAAGAAACAAAGATAAGTAGATATGGAACATAAGTTCTTACAGGGAATTATAATCATAGACAAAAATTATCAAATAAATGCATGGAAACAGGAGGTAAAGTGATCCTATTTGCTTCTTAGACATCACTCTGACTTCTGATGGGCATGGTGGTGCCTGTCTTGTAATCCCAGCAACTTCAGAGGCTGAGGCAGAAAAATTGTGAACTCAAAGCCAGCCTTGTCAATTTAGCAAGACCCTGTCTCAAAATAAAACATAAAAAAGGGCTGAGGATGTGGCTAAGTGGTTAAGTACCCCTGGGTTCAATCCCTGGTATGAAAGAGAGAAAGTGAAAGAAAGAAAGAGAGAGAGAGAAAGAGAAATAGAGGGAGAGAGAGAGAAGGGGGG
>JAJEJO010004839.1:257365-356219 GCA_020662805.1 Glaucomys volans | reverse complement strand
AAAGAAAGAGAAGAAAGAAAGAAAGAAAGAAAGAAAGAAAGAAAGAAAGAAAGAAAGAAAGAAAGAAAGAGAGGGAAAAAAATCACTGGCTTCTTGAAGAATAGAGTGAAAGTAAAAAATGAAAATGAAGAAACCAGTGCAACAATCCAGGAAAGAAATCTAGGGTGGTGTCATAAAAAAATTTTTAAAAATGGTGAATTGATGAATTTGTGGTAAATTTTTGATGTTTAAGAAATATAAACCTTCTGATGGATTTAATATGAATGGAAGAGGAACTTACTGAAAATATCATCCAAGATTCTAACTTGTACCCTATTAGTTGCTAGTATCATTCACTGAAAGAATGACCAAGAAGAAAGCACGAGTTACTAGGAAAACATAGCAAGTTCCATTCCCGATAGGTTAATTTGAGATTTTCCAGAGAACATCACAATGAAGATGTTGACGGAGTGTTTCAATGTAAGGGCTGTGACTTGCGAAACAAACCCAGGGCGACAGATGGAATTCAGAGAACCATACTCACCTGATGACAATGGAGTCAAAGGACTAGATCCACTTGATTAGGGAGAAACACTAAAATGAAAATAGATACTAAGACAAAGCACCACTATTTAAAGAATACATCAAGAATGTGAACAGGGATCTGAGAATGTATCTCAGTGGTAGAGGGCTTGCCTAGCATGTGGAGGCCCTGGGTTTGATCCTTGATACTGCAAAGAAAAGGTAAACTTGTAAGAACCTTTAAAGAAGCAGCTGGGGCACCCAGAAATACTACCAGATTTCTAGAATAAGGACCAAGAGTATGGCAAGGCTGTTGCTGAGACATGGAAGATTGAAGAGACTTATTAGGAAGAGAAAATTAAAAATCAGCAGTTAGAGCTGGGCATGGTGGCACACCCCGGTAATCCCAGTGGCTTGGAAGGCTGCAGCAAGAGGATTGCAAGTTCGAAACCAGCCTTAGCAACTTAGCAAGGCCCTAAGTAACTCAGCAAGACCCTGTATCTAAATAAAATAGTTAAAAAGGACAGGGGATGTGGCTCAATGTTTAAGTGCCCCAGGGTTCAATCTCCAGTACCAAAAAAAATAAAATCAGTCATCACTGGTGAGCTTAATATCAGTGTTCCTCCAATCAGATCAAAAAGATAGTTTGAATATTTGAGTCCATAGCTCAGAGAAACTGGGGTAGAAATACAAATGTGGAAAAATTCAAGCACATATGGTATTTGAAGCCATAAGATTGGATGAGATCACCTTGGCGGGAAAAAAAAAAAAAACATCAAAAAGGAGTGAAATCTGGACAAGCCCAGGAGATCACCAAGATTTAGAGTTTGAGTCAAACAGAAGAATGAGTCCGTAAAGGAGAATGAGCCAGAGTTGCTGCTGAGACAAGAAGAAAGCCAGAAGACTGACACCATGCAAGCTAAGATGGAATTCTTTCCCCACAGAGGAAATGATCAACCATACCGAGTGGTTCAATGCTGCTGGAAAGTTGAATAAGATGAGAAAGAAACATAAACACTGGATTTGGCAGAGGCAAGTTCAGTGAAGTGGTAGAGATACAAGCCAAATGTGAGTGGTTTGACACTGAACAGAAAGCGATAAAGGGCGACAGTACGTAGACTATTTCTATTGCTTTGAGGAGTTTGGCCCGGGAGGGTGGCAGAGAAGTGAAGCAGTACATTGAAGGTGAGAGGAGTTGTGACGTCAGCGGAGGGAGTTTGCTGTTTTGTTCTGTTACCTCTTCAAGAAGAGGAATACTATAGCGCATTTTTATACTGGTGAGAAAAATTCAGTAGGAAGAGCGCGATTCACAATGAAAAAGATAAAAGAAAGAGCTGGAGTGTTTACAAAGACAAGGAGGAATGAGGTCCCAAGAAAAAATTGGTCTTACTGGCCTTGAGAGGAGAATTGACTCTTCTTCCATCTTTTCTATAAGAAATAATGAGATGCAGGTTATTTTTAGACTCAGCAGTGAGAGTTCTCTGATGACTATAATTTTTCTCAGTGATGTATGAGATGAGCTGGTCTGCTAAGAAATGGATAGGAAAGAGGAAGACGAGTAATGAGAGCTCTGAGGAGCAAGTAGACAGACTAGTCATCCATCAGATAGAAAAGTAAAGTTGGGGTGCAACAAGGATAACAATTTTTGATACATATTAAGTAATTTTTTCTTTTGCATTTCCACGGCACCTGGCCTTCTCTCCACAGAGGCACCCATCTGCAAAGGAGCTACTGAGCCTGGGGGCCTAGGATGGTGGAAATTAGGACTGATACAGCAGGAATAGGAAGAAAGCAATCACTACCCAGCCAAATCCCTAACAATAGCATACATTTTAAAAAATCTTGTGTCAAAAGAAAAAGGATTTTCTAAATTCCTAAAATTCAAAATAATGTATCAAAAGCCAGTCTGGCAGGATTGAATTTCAAGTTTATTATTAGTAGGGAAAACACACAATAGGCACAGGAAATCTTCCTGCCACACAGGAAGGGGAAAAATTTACCTAATTCAGCCCTAAAAAAAAAAATATGGTCAAAAGAAGAAGAGGTAGAGCAACATCTTTGTCTCTCCTTACCCTCAGTATTAAATCTCAACATTGAGAATGTAGAAATATTCTGATAGCTACAAAGCACTCAAGAACATTAGAGCTAGTAACCTGCCTCTTCAGGCAGAGCCCAGAAAAGACACAAACAGCTGGAAGAAGCCCCTCATTTGTCCCTGCACCATATATGATGTGCATGAAATCAATGGCACATGTGTTGTAACTAGTGTCTTAGGACTTCTGTGGAGTACAATGGATGTAAAGGTGCTGAAGGCTGGTTCATCAGAAAGGACCTGGCACTAGGAAAAAGGGACCACAGAGAATGGGATCTGTATACCCAGGATGAATGGCCAAGACTGTATATGTCAGAAACAGATATGTACACAAGATTTCTAGCCTGGTGTACTGGTGTACTCCTGTAATCCCAGCGGTTTGAGAGGCTGAGGCAGGAGGATCACAAGTTCAAAGCCAGCTTCAGCAACATGGCCAGGCCCTAAGCCACTCAGTGGGACCCTGTCTCTAAATAAAACACAAAAAACAACTAGGGACATGGCAAAGTGGTTAATCACTCCTGGGTTCAATCCCCAGTACCAGAAAAAGATTTCCAAAAGGCCACAGAGGACCAATCACACCTCAGTGAGTATCAGCACACAGCCAGCTGTCAATACAGATGGGACACCCCTCCACCCCAGCAAAGATGGCAGAGATCCTGCTGAGAGCATCTGAGGCTTTTTTGCCCTCGATCATAAAATCAAATACACTATTGCATATTTCCAAATATTACCATGAAGAAGAGCTAGGGAAAGTGAAGAGATATAGAGGACCAAATACCCCTAAGTTACCCAAGGCAATGGGATCTAATACTGAGATTATGTTAGTTTTATCTTATGTCTAAGTGTCTCCTACCCTGCTAATTCATCACACCTCTGCAACTTTTCCTTCTACTGCTCAATAACTGAGACCTGGAAGGAAGAGATCACAACAGTTATAGAAAATAAGTTAGGTCGTGCTTTTGGGTTTGTTGGGTTTTGTTTTTTTTCCAAATCAGAGCTATAGTGTGTAAAATTTTGAGCCAAAAACAGGACAGGAAAAGTCAAAGAATTTTTAGGTTGTGAATTTAGGTTAGCCCATGTAAAGTTTGAGATCAGGAATTTAAAATTGTATGCCACCTTTACCAGGAATTCTTTTTCCCAAGCAGTGTTCATGAACAGGGGAGGGTTAGGTTCGCTAAGGGTTGAACTTTTGCCAGTCAAATGTGAAGGAGGGAAAGAGGGGCAAGGAGGCTTAGTACATTAGCGAGGGAGTGATAATAATGATGGACCATGACATGCTAGACAAGAACGGAAATGAGGACAAGAGGGAACTGATGGATGGGGCACATAGGGTCCATGGTCTGGAGGTCTCCATGACATTGAGGAATTGTTACAGTGGGTATACTAGAACAATTGAGCTGGAAGAAAAAGAGATGGGGTTCAAATAATGGGGTCCAAAGTTACTATATTTGTGCATCACTTACCAAGTGCATTCACATGTATAATAGTATTTACATAACTATTCCTGCTTATGGGGAAAGAAAAATTTAATAAAGTGACAAAAAAGCCAATAAATTATTTAAACTAAGAGAAAAACTGACATTCAAGTACTCTGGGAAAATTTAGAATTAACCATTTAAATCCCAAAACTTAAATAATAATAACAAAGCAACCTTTTCATTGATGTAGGTCTTCTAAGAAAGTAAACCACAGTCTTTGTCAAATGACTTAGCTGGTTCATTATTTGATTAATTAATAGAAGTTATTCTACTAATTTGTTTAAAATGAAATGCTTTTTTAGCCAGACTCAGAAAATCAAGGGTCAAATGCTTTCTCTCACATGAGGAAGCTAAAGCAAAATAAGGAAAAGAAGGGGAAAGGGGAGAGGATAGGGTATAATGAAGATACAGGCAAAATTGGTGAAGTAGGAGAATAAGAGGAAGGGGGGAGGATGGGAAAGGAAAGAAAAATGGAACGAATTTAACAAAATCACATTCACATATAAAGGTACCAAAGGGAAATTTCTCTTTTATGTATATGTAGAAGAAGTTTAATAGAATCAAGGAAGGAGAATAGGGCAAGGGAGGAGGGGAGAAAAAGGGAGAGGAGAAATGGGGATTAAAATCAAATTCCTTGCATGTGTGATTTTGTCAAAATTAACCCAAATGCTATGTATAATTATAATGCTCTAATAAAAAAACTCAATAAATCTGAAAAAAAAATGAAATGGCTATTTGAAATATATTTTCAACTTAGCTACCTGGCAACTAAAAGAAATTTGAGAAGTTTTAGTCCAAATATCTAGAATTAGAGATAACCAAGCTAAATCATTGCAAGTTGCTTCCACTTCAACGCAATGATCAAACATTGTTTTCCCATCTCTCCAGCAGAACTCAGTTCATCACAGAAACAGATATTAAGCCACCCCTGCACTTTGCCTTTTACCTCTCAGTTTCTGGGTCAGTTTTTGACAGCCTTTTCCATGTCTTTATAGAATATAAATATTTTCTATTCTTCAAAGGAAGCATTACTGTAATATTTGTATATTAGGAATTCAACAGATTCAGAAGTTGGCCAATAAAACAATTCTATACATCCATCATTAAAGGTGGAAATTCCATTTGGTCTAATTAAATCAACACTTTAGCAAAATTAGTGAAAGAAATGTATTCATATAATTCAGGTTAAAAAGTAATGCATTAGTTTGAAAAATGTAGTTAACTGATGAAAGCCCCATCTTTTTAACTAACTTTGTTTAAATCAAGGACCACAGCATCCAGGACAAAAGCCTGTGCTGACTTTCCCAATTATGCTAAGCCAGCATGGTACTCCAAAAGGATTTGAATTTGAATACCTTTAGGCTGGGCAAGCCATTCTGAAGTTCCCACAGTATTCACAGTGTTTTCAACCCAGTAACTCTGTTCCCTACCCATAAACGGTCTTTAATTTGTGACCTCTCGCCTATTTCATTATTCTTTTCTTTTTGTGTGCAGAGTCCGTTTAAATTATATTGTTCTTATTTTCATTTTTAAATATTAAAATGATTTTGGTTTTCTTAAATGTCAGCTGCTCTTTTTTATTTTAATGGTGTCCAAACTGCTTTGAACTCTTCTAGGAGATTTTTGACCTGAATTCCTTAAATAAACACATTATTGCCAAAGATTTGAGAAGACACAATAATTTTGAAAGTCTTCTAGTTTCAACCACAAAGATGTTAACCCATTTTTGCTATCATTAGAATATGTGTGTAAATATGTATACATATATATGTACATATATGTGTATATATAGATATATAATTTTCTTAGATTTAAATTCCTTGAGGCATCATTCAAACTTCACATGAGGTGCAGAGTGTAGTAATTAGCAGTGGGCTGCTTACATTTGCCAATATATTCGTACAAACATATGTTGGCACTTGGTTCCATATCAGCTACACATCAAAGAAGGATGCTAAGAAGAAATTATTCTACCTCAGGGCTGGATTAGTGGTCTGTGCCTGAAATAGGCCTCATTTAAGGGTATAGTGCAGGGGCAATTAAAGAACCTGCATGGCCTGGGTTCCCAAGTGAATCCACTTACAAAAAGCAGTGTTGAATATTTCTGTCATTCTTTTTCTAGCTCTACCACTGTGATCCTGGAGCAAGAAGCACCAACTTTCATCTTCTGTTTGCCAGTGTGCAAAAGGGGAACCACATCATTCTCTCCCGACACCTCATGGAAGAATGGGCATGTCCAGAATTCTCATGCTAGAAATGTTGGTACTTCTTTCCAGTAACATCCTTCTTCGAGTTATGGACATGCCTAGATCCACACCCACCACTACTCTCCAAAGAGATGAAAGCCCACAGTGCCCAATACAGCCAGTCCATAAAGTAAAGACTGAGGAGAAGCTCCCAATCTCACTCCCAAGAAAGAGGAGCATTCCTTTTATTACTATGAACATTACTATAAACATTAGCACTACTGTCAAAGTAAGCCAATGTATTTTGAAGAAAGCCAAATAATTTTAATAATATTAGAACAGACAGTATTCAAAGTTCTGTTCACAATTCCCCTCTCTCAATCTTCCATAGCTTTTTAAAGTAGGTATAATTATTCTCATTTTACATATCAGGCAACAGGATTAGATATTAATTTATCTAAGGTCACACCACTAGTAAGACACAAAAGCAAAATTTTAACCAAACATATCCAAAAGCAGGTGACTTAACTATTCTACCAAGTTAACTATTGAGGTAAACTCATCACAAAAGAATCAAAAAGGAACTGTCAATTAGCAATGTACTGAAGACATCTCAGCAGTTTGGGGAAGTCTACTGTGAAATTTTCAGAAATTCTGTGACAGTCATTATTAACAATGTTTAAATATTTGCAAGTAAATAAATTGTATTAAAAATAAAGTTAAAAAATCTCAAAACTATTTAGGTGGTAAATGGATAAACAAAATTTTATGATAGGCTAAGTCACATTCCCAAGAGATAGAATGCTCATCAAGAAATACTGGGAATGCAAATTTTAAAAGCCACTGTTTTAATTATTGATTACTCCATAATGGGCTACTTCAAAATGTAGTGAACTAAACAACAACCATTTTATTACATCTTATGGTTTTTGAGTTAGCAATTCCAGCAGAGCTAGGCTGAACCATTTGTGTGCTCTGCATGTTGTCAGTGAAGTAGCAGATAAGCTGGTCTTGATTACCCAAGACTATTGCACTCACACATCTGGTGTCTTCGCAGATATGCTTGGAAGGCTGAGCTCTGGGACTGCTGACTGGAATACAAACACGTACCTCTCCACAGCTGTCTCAAGGTAGCTGGTCTTATGTGAAATTCAAGGTTCCTAGTGGGGGGAAAATAGTCCAAAAGACAAAAAGCAAAAGGTCTTAAAGCATGAGCCACAAAACTAGTTCAGCATTATGTCTGTCTTATTGCAGCCTCAGAGGGTTCCCAGATCAAGGAGAGATGATAAAAACCCCACAACTTGATGGAGGAGGGTCAGATAATTTTTGCCCTCTCTAATCTATCACCAAATTATTATTGTTTCTTTTGTCTATATCATATTTACATTTTAATCATTATTATTTAGAATTATGTCCAAAATATTTATAGGTGAAATAATATGATATTTCAGATGTTTAGGTTGTAAACATAAGTGGATAGAGTACAGATGAAATAAGGTTGGCCATGAGGTGATAATGATGCCTGAATGGGGATTCATTGCACCCTATTTATACAGAACTTCTCTGTATTAAAAAATTAAAAGAAAAAATACTGAAAAACACACAAAAACATTAGCCTATTGGTACACTCAAACACAGGGAAGAGTTAAAAGGTACAAAAATGCAGTTCTTTATAAACTAATATGTGGGTCAGCTTTTCATCACTGTAATAAGTACTTGAGAAAAACAAAGCAACTTAAAGGAGGAAAGACTTATTATTTTGGTTCACAGCTTCAGCTGTTTTAGTCATGGTCAGCCGACTCCATTGCTTTGGGCTGAGGTGAGGCAGAAATATCATGGCAGAAGGGCATAGCAGAGGGAGGCTGTTCAGTTTATGGCTCCAGGAAGCAGAGAGAGAGGAAGGAGCCAGGAACAAGATATATCCCCCAAGGTCATGCCACCAGGGACTCGTTTCCTCTAACTATGCCCCATCTGCCCTCAGTTTTCATTCCTCCCAGTAGTTTATTCAGATTATTAATCCATCAGATGGATTCATCCACAGATGAAGTCAGAACCCTCATGATCCAATCACTTCCCAAAAGCCCCAGCTCTGAACATTGTTGCTTTGGGAACCAAGTGTTCAAAACACAAACCTTTAGGGGACATTCTGGATTCAAATCATAACAACTAGTCTGACTGGGGAGCTTTGGAGAAATGGCTGCTTCTAGGACCAGGCAGCAAACAGACAAAATAAGCAAAATCAGCCTGGGAATTCTTGTAGGGTCAGAAAAAAAGAAAGTGCTCAAATAAAAAGGAAAAACATGGTGATAGGGACATGGCCAAAGATATAGGAACCAATATAGTGCTTTCAATGACCAAGGCTACAACACTTTGAACAAAAAAATGAATAAAATAGTATTTGTTTATAATACAGAATGGAAGTGTTCTTCACTGTTAGTAGTTCATACTAACATAAATAAATGATTAAATAAATGGGGCAGATAAACAAATTCCTCATGCCCTTCTGGAGGTAGAGAATAACTCTCCAGTTCTTTAGTGCACATTTTTTATTGTCTTCCTCCCTAAAAGTACCTTTACAGTGGAGAAGACATTACCTCAACCAGGTGATCAAGATTAGCCTCAACAGTGGTAAGTCATGTTGATTGTATATATGCTCAATATGACAGGATGGAAATGGCACTTTACCTTTGTAGTCATCATCCCCCAAAACCATAATCCAGGACTAATCATAAGAAAAAAATCAGTGATTTGTCTATCTGTGCTACTATAACAAAAGACACAGACTGAGTAATTTACAAAGAACAGAAATTTATTTTCTCACAGTTTTAGAGAAAGGCAAGTCCAAGATCCAGGCTCCAAGGGATTCAGTGTCTGGTGAGGGCTCACTCTTTGCTTCAAAGATGGCACCTCCTCACTGCATCCTCACATAGTGGAAAAAGCAGACAGGTTCCCTTAGTCCTCATTTTTAAGGCACTAATCCCATTTGTAAGGGCTCCACCCTCACCTCTTAATACCCCACCTCTTAATACCAACACTTTGAAGATTAGATTTTCACCTATGGAATTTGGGAGGACAAAAACATCCATACAACAGCAGGTAAAACCTAAGAAAACATTAATAAAGGATAGAATTTTCTATCAATACTGCTACATAAATTATAACAATATATCACACGAATGTAGGATGTTAATAATGAGGACATGAGGTGTGAGTTATACACCATCTTTATAATTTTTATGAACCTAAAACTATATGATAACATAAAGATTATTTTAAAAAATCCAAAAGGTGTTCCTGCAGCCTTGATGGAAATATGACAGAATCTTGAACTTTAAAACAGTTTCTCTAGTCCCTACAGAAGAGACTTGGAAGCAGTCACAGAAAACTGCCCTTCAACTCACTGAAGAACACTGCCCAATCTAGTTGTTAGATGAAAACAGACAGCATCAAGAGAGACCCATCTCTGACCAAAAAGGCCAGCTTCTTTCCACACCTAATATACTCCCTCACGTTGGTGAATTTCTGCCTTACAGCACAAAGCAATGCAGAATGAAGATCTAATGCTTCCTGAAAGACAGCAGGGGTGCCGAGGATGTCCTTGGCCACAAACAAAAAAAAAACACTGAGGAGGCATAAAGAAATTCATCCATTTTCTAAAGTGCCGAAAGGTCAGGGTGTTTTGTAGACGCTGAGTGAATCTGTATCAACATGCTTCTTGATATTCTAGAAAGAAAAAATTTCTTAACAAGTCCAAAGATTCATTTTGAAGAAGTCTTAACAATGCCATATATCATCCAAGATAGGTCCATGCTGGAGTTCGCTCAGTTCCAGAAGGAAACGTCTTGATCCTGGAGTAATCCTCACACTCAGAACATTTCAGCACACCATGACAAGGAAAGTCTCCTTTCTCATTCTGGCAGTTCTGAAAAGAAAAGGCACTAGAAAATCAAGCAGTCTCACTCTCAGGGTACCTTTGATGAGCAGCTGTAGGCATCACTGCTCAACATCCTATCATGGCGTCTAGTCAAAAGCTACCTGCCTCTGGTACTGAAACTATTTTTGGCTACCATTGAGGGAATTTCCACCTTTTCCTGGATCCTTCAGTGGGACAGGAGTGGTCAACATCAAAACATATTAACCAGGCTCATATTTGAAGGACCACACCCCAAGGGTGTCCTAACCACTTGCATGTGACAAGTTGGGGTGCTTGTTTGTGACAGTTATGGTATCCCCCTTGAAACTAGTGCTCCCAGTAACATTCATCTGCTGCAGAAAGAAGCTGAGGCTCACCCACTCTGAGGGTCCACTCTGAAAAGCTGAGGTCCACAGAACTGGGGTTCACACACCCACTGGATTTGGAACTTATTTTTAGATTCTATCCACAAATCATGGCATAAAGTATGTTATATAATTCGTCTTCAAATCTGTGTATTTTCTCTTATTTGTGGTAATAAATTCCTCTGAGAAGAATCAATGGAAAACCTGATTTCTGTCAAGTATGTGAAAATTAAGTTAACATTAAACTCCTTATAGAATCAATTATTCATACCAACAGAGGAAGGTAGTGAGAGATATTTTAAATGTCCTAGATGTAAGGTTATATAAATTTTGTGAAATAAGCATAATTATCTTTTACTTATATGATGTTAAAATTAGCTTTTGTTATCTAAGCACACTCAACAAATGCCACAGAAACAGATCAGCGGCCTCTTGTGTTAACTGAAAGATATCCTCTGGGACCAAGCATCATCTTTGCTTTCCACTCTATGCAGAGAAGCCAGATCCTCCTTTGTGGGGACCAGCCCACAGCATTTCAGACACACCAGAAATGGCCAGGCAGTCAGAGGAGGGATAACCCACCATTTCTGAAAATAAAGAACTAAAAGAAAACTACACCCATAAATTTCAAACATAGTTTTATCACCTAAATTCAACTTGCTGTACTTTAATTAAGTTGTATCGGCAGCTTTATATTTGAGGTCTGCAGACTTTAACGACTTTAGGGAATAATTCAGTGACCAGAGAAGCTCTCGTTACAAAATGGCACTTAATTGTTGGACCCCCAGGAGGTACTCAAGAATATAATTTCCCGGAAGCCACTCACCAAGACAGACATGAGGTAAAATTTAAGAAATGGTCTCTCAAAGACATGAAGCAACAGGAACCAGAACAAAAACTGGCAGACATAGGTACACAAGATTGACAATAGATAATGGTTTCCATTTACCACTTAGATGGAATCTTAATTATGTGCTATTTACTAAAGAGGGGATAGATTGAGTATAAAATATAGAGATGTATCTAATTGACATTTTTAAAGTATTTGTTTTAGAACCACACAGAAAGTGAGCAGATATCTTCCAACCAACTGAATCAGTAAAAGAAATTTTACTAATCCAAATGAACAACTTTTCTTAAATGCAAACTTTTACATGGGTGATAATTAAACTTTAACTGATCTTATAGAGATGTTTGTAGTACTTAAAGCGGCTGAAGAGGACTGGTGTTGGGGGGGGTCCCTTTAGAAAGCTTTCAGCCCCACTGAGGAATCCACTGCATTGTCATTTATATGTCCTGCCTACAACGACTTCAGTTGCTGCCAAATAACTTCAGTTATTTGGAATGGGTAGTTTTATTTGGGGAGAATCACACCAATTACTTTACTTTTTCTCTGCTTTTGAGCATTTCATTTAGATACTTCGCACTCTAAAGGCAGACAAAAAAGACAGAGAAGATAACATATATCAATATTTTGGGGCTCCTGAAATATCTGTGCCATTCTACAACTTCTCTAAAAACTATCCGAGATGCCCTTAAAAAAAAGAAAAAATAAATAAAAAACTCTCAATCCATCCCTGGTATATTTTCAGTGTGAGGTACCTAACATTTACAACTGTGCTTAAAGTATTTAAAATACTTTATTTAAATAACAGAACGTGACAGACATCATTGCCCTGGGTACATGTATGAATGCACAGATGGTGTGACTCTACTTTGTGTACAAGAGAAGCAATAACTGTACTCCATTTGTGTTCAATGAATCAAAATTAAATAAATTTAAAAAAAGAGAGTATATATGAAAATCGTCTAACAAAGAAGAAGGCCATTAATAAATGAAAATTAATATAAAAAAATTAAATAAAATAAAATAAATACTTTATTTAATCATTGGCTTCCATTTTTACAAATGCTATGCAAAGTTTCATTTTAAATACATCTCATGATACTATTTTTTAACGTAAATCCACCTACTCCATTAATACCACATGTTTTATATGCTTCATGACTGTCTTCTGTCATTGGAGTTGGAAACTGGAAAAAATGCAAATTTCATTTACAAAAAATGACAGCCTTAAGCAAACTTACATTGCATATCTTATCTTTGGGTGCTAATACTGTTGAATATGTGCTATAGCCAACCAAAAATATTCTTGAAATCCTTTACCCCATAAGGAGTTAAAGTAAGAAGCTCCTCAATGCCAGCAAGCTGGACATGAAATAACTGAAGATACAGAAAAGAAGAGAGGGTGGGAAAGAGAAAAAGGGGACACAAAGAAGAGATTGAGATGGGAAAGGAAAGGGGAGCCGAGAACAAACCTTTCCCATTTCATCTTTCTGTACAGGTCCAGGCTTGTCTTTAAACAAATGTTCACCCATCAAGTCAAGAAATGTGAGTTCCTATTCTGCCATCTCCACTTCACCTTCCTAAATCATTCAATTCTCCCCTACTTTGACAACACACTATTCCTCATTCTCCCATCACATAACCCTATGACACTTGAGCCTCAGATACGCCTATGAAATGTTAAACAGAAATACAAACCATACCACATTTGGAAAAAAAAGACTTCTCCCAGACCCTAACCTGCCTTCAACCCATGACATTCAATGGCCTCATAGAAAGTGGTGGTATCATGTGGTCAGAACTTAGAGTAAACAATCCAAGAATCACTTCAAAGATCTGGATCATGGGAACTGTGCATTTTTGTTTTTATACTTCAGTCAAAGTCACCAAACATTTCCAATTAAAAAAATGCATCCAGGGTTGTCAACACACGTGCCAAACTTCAATTGAAGGCAATTTGAAATGGTTAAGTTATGAAATGATCAAATAGCAACTTGGTAAATGGAAACTCTGACAGAGTTTTAGCTCATGAAATTCGTCCACAGATCAAGACAGCTAAACCGAAGAAATGCTCAGAAGGCTCAAGCAGGTAGACTGCAATACCTTCCTATTCAGCCTGTGCTCCATCACATACCTTCCCTACACAAGAAAACTTGTTTTCAAGCCTGGGATTGCCCTGAAGTTCTAGTAGGCTAAAGTTGGTCAGCTGCAAGACGCAAAGGAAGGAACAGATAATGCCTTGCACAAGACTGGGCACCCAGGGCCTAGGAGAGAGGAGAAGCCACTGGCCTCAGCTCAGATGGTCTGAGTTCCAGGAATGGTTGGTCACTAGTTCTCTGTGGATCCTTGGACAAAATGTTACTTGGATTTCCCACTGATCCACCAACCTATTCACTTCCCTATTAGAAGCCATATGCTCCCAGCCTAATATGACTTTTTTTTTCTTTTTCTTTTTTATGGTACCAGGAATTGAAGCCAAGGATGCTTAACCACTGAGCCACATTCCCAGCCCTTTTTACTTTTTATTTTGAGACAAGGTCTCACTATGTTGCTTAGAGTCTCACTAAATTGCTAAGGCTGACTTTGAATTGCAATCCTCCTGCCTCAGTTTCCAGATCCACTGGGATTACAGACGTGCACCACTGCATGGATCCCTAATGTGACTTTTTTGTGTGCATCGTACCATGCACTCAGATCATAACAAAACTGCTTGTGTAAAAATGTCTTGCCAGGCTAAAACCTTCACATACTCATTTTTTAAAACTCAGAGAACCACATGTCTAATCTTTCCATTACTTCAAGGGAAGTTTTCATGAATAAGGCTATAAAACTTACATTGCAAAATTTTCACTTAATAAATGTTTCCCTACAA
The DNA here is from genome assembly GCA_020662805.1 of Glaucomys volans. NCBI lineage: Eukaryota > Metazoa > Chordata > Mammalia > Rodentia > Sciuridae > Glaucomys > Glaucomys volans. The sequence goes on along the minus strand of JAJEJO010004839.1, from coordinate 341,965 downwards.
ATCTAACCTCTCAAAAAGCTTTCATGAAAGGTCTCTAATAGACCATCAACCTTCTTTAAATTGTGGAGTGATCAGAATTGTATTCTGAATGTTATCCAAATATTGTTGAGAAACACCTTCATTTCTGCTTAGTCCTTAGCACTAATTTTACCATGTAATTCATCCTTTTGGAACCCTGAGAGACTATATTCAAACAATTGTACTGACAATTTTTAAAAGTTGCTTAATTAAGTAAGTAGGATTGCTTTTTCCTTGGTAAAAATTCTCGGCCAATACCTAGACCTGGTTTTAAACCTTGGTATTTTAAGGATTCTTTCAAGGTGTTGGAAGTATTCTTAATAGTTATTCAGTTATTTCAAAACCCAATTTCTATTCTTCTAATCTCTATAATCAAATCTTTACTTTCATGACTTCCAATTAAGCCTCTATTTTAGGATTATAAAACCAGATATTCATCTTCTGTGACTTGTTGCCATCCAGATGATGGTGGCAAGAATTTCATACATACTTATATACATATTTCATACATATGTTTATGGGGCACACAGTCAAAAATAAAATGTGTGCCAATGTTTCTATATTGCTACTGGGAAAGCACTTACAGCAGATTACTTGATTACAAAGAGAAAATTATATCATTAAGCTTGCAGATGAGCTGAACAATAAATATACAATGCATCTAAGTACCATGGAGCAATTTGATTATATCCAACATTGGTACCATCTATCTGTCTTTGAGTACTGTAACTGGAGTAGCAGCCACAACATAGAGAAGCCCAAAGAAATAAAATGCACTTCAGAGGATAAAAATAATTACAGTTGCATAATATGGTCATAATTTCTGCTTTTGAATTTAAAATGGGTTGAACGTTACATTTTATGTTGCATGTTTATTTTATCGCAATGAAACGATAATAACCATAATAGTAAAAACAATTGTGCTTTCTAGGCTAACTACTTCATGTGCCTTATCCTTTCACCTTCAAAGCAGCTCTTCTAGAAAGTACTAGTATTACTCTCCCTTGCAAGATTTGTAAAACCCAAGGACCACATTGATGAAGTCACTGATAGAATGAATAAGCATTAAAGGCCTGAATGAATCCAAATGTCCTTATGGTATATTCTGTGATTTTTAACTGCATATAATGACTTCCACTGATGTTAAGGAAAGAAGTTATAATTAGAAAGAAAAGGAACCCACAGTGAAACGTAAAACCATCTAAAAGTTTTAGCCAAGAGAAAAAGACAGCTGGGAAATGCCAATAGGGTAGGTGAGTGGGGTCAGTATATGACTATTAATTTATTCATCCAGGCACAAAATAATCAGGTGTCTACTACATGCCGGCAGTAGGATCCTTCCCAGGCAGTAGGATCCTTCCCAGGCAGTAGGATCCTCAGTGGGTAAGAAGAAAAGGATCTTGCGTTCCTAGAGCTTACATTCCAGGAGGGTAGAGAGAAAGTCAGAAAAGTGAACAAATTCATAACAAAGTAATTCTGACTCTCAGCAAGTGCTATGAGGAAGTAAAACTCTGATGGCAAGAAAGTGACAGTGTCAGATGGGGGTTGTGTTAGCCAAGAACAGGGCTTCCCGGTCTCGGCACTGTTAACCTGTGAGTCCAGATAACTCTCTGTTGCAGGGGGCTGTCCTGGGAATCGGAGGATATTCAGCATCTTTCTTAGTCTCTACCCATGAGATCAACAGCAAACCCTTTTCTTCCTATTTGTCATCAACAGAACCATCTCTAGACATTTCCAATGTCCTGGAGGGACAAAACCACCCTTAATTGTGAAACCTTGGCTTAAAGGATCGTGGAAGTCTTCTCTGAAGAGGTGACACCTGACCTGAGACCAAATGGTGTGACAGGTCCAGCCACGAAGGAGCAGGGAGCAAAGCATCTGGGATAGAAGCAAAGGGGGATTAGAACAAACACCTAAATGTGGAAAGGACTTGGTGTATCAGGGACAAGCAGTAAGACTGGAGAGCCAAAACCTAGCAAGGTGTGGTAACTGTGGGAGAATAGGTAGAAAGGCAGACAACTTCAGGTCATGCAGGGTCTGCAGGGAATTGAGCCACTTTAACTGCTTTCATTTATCAGGAAAAAATGGGAGCAAGAAGATTGTCTTAACTCTAAAGTAGATAATTGAAGAAAGTATTTTTCTGTTCTTTTTGAAATTCTAAAAAGAGTTTAGCATTTATCACAACTAATGTCTGTCTGCAATAAAACTACTGACCTCTGTAGTTATTTCTTCATTCCTTAAACTAATGTTTATTGAGCACCCAGTAGATTCCCGACATTTTTAGGCATTTAGAATACATCATTGGCCAATAGAAAGATCCTACACTCTGATTGGATGAGACAGATAAACAACAGATACAATGAATATAATAGGATAGAAGACTGTCATTACTATGTACAAAAATAATAAGCAAGATTAAAAGGATAGAAATTATGGTGGGTACATATAGCACAATATATCACGGTAAGTCTGGAAGAGCAAAAGCATAATCACATCATGTTCTCTTAGGCAGATAATACACCTCTAGAGATTTCTATTTACTCTTTTATTTTCATCACACTTTCTACAGATACTTTGTCTTGTATTGCCATAAATGGATCTTGTGAACTGACTGGAAGACTCCTGAGAACGTGAACAAGACCTCTCCACGCAGAGATGTTCAGGGTACCCCAGGAGTATCAAGATGTCTGAAAACCAGCAATGGCATTCAGTTGTGTTGGCACACTCCTGTAATCCTAGGGGCTCAGCAGGCTGAGGCAGGAGGATCATGAGTTCAAAGTCAGCCTCAGCAATTTAGCAAGGCCTTGAGCACCTTAGCAAGACTCTGTCTGACAAGGAAAAACAAAAAGGGCTGGGGATGATGCTCAGTGGATAAGTACCTGGGTTCAACCCCCAGTAGTGGGGGAAATAAAAAACAGCAATGAATAGTTGAATCCCTTCAAGTCTTTTTGTTTGAGAACCAAAATATATGGATGTATCACTACATATCAAGATTAATAAGAAGTTTCCAAAAATCTTGCCCAAACCACTCACTCATGCAAGTAGTCTGTGACTACATGTAATGATGTTTCAAGTTGAGCAAAATTTTCCTTTTTGCCTTATTACTAAAAATTTAAAGTTAAGTTAATGCTGAAAAAGGTGACTATTATGAGTATAATCATAGTAAATACTCCCCACAACTGACTTTTCGAATAATAAAATGGAAACAAGCTAAAATTCCTTGTCAAGACAAGACTGATATAAGCATATTAGTTTTCTATGGTCACTATAGGAAATTCTTATAAACTTGGCAGCCTATAACAATGGAAATTTATTTCCTCACAATGAAGCCTGAACTAGTTTCACTGGGCTGAAATCAAGGTGTCTACAGAGCTACTCCCTCACTGGAGGCTCTAGTGGAGGATCTGTTTCCAGCCTCTTCCAGGATCTGGCAGTGGCCAGCTGGCATTGCTATGGAGGATGCTCCAATCCAGTATCCGCCCATCTTCATGCTACCCTCTCTTCTGTGCATCTAATGTCCCTCCACCCATCTCATGAGAGTATTTGTGATTGCATTTAGAACCCACTCAGGTAATAGAGGATAATCTTTTCATCTCAAAATCAGACTCTTTTTCCAAAAAGGCAACACTTACAGGTTTCAACCATGAGGACATAAATATTTGGGGGGCCATTCTTCAGCCACCACAATGAACAATGTTTTCTTATGCAGAGGGAAATGGCAAATCCAACTGTTGACTAGGTGAACTCAACCTCCTTACACTAATAGTCAAAAATACATATAGAACCAAGCATACTGATGCATACCTGTAATCCCAGTAGCTTGGGAGGCTTGGCAGAAGATCACGAGTTCAAAGCCAGCCTCAGCAACTTAGTGAGGCCCTATGCAACTCAGCAAGACCCTGCCTTTAAATAAACTATTTTTTAAAACTGGCTTGGTATGTGTGTGGCTCAATGGTTGAGCACCCCTGGGTTCAATCCCCAGTACCAGAAGAAAAAAATCTAGAATTTAATATTCAGTTAAAATATATTTTTTAAAATAAAGGCAAAATAAAGATTCACCTTTTTTCATTATTAAATTCATTATCAAAATGAATTTGAGAATTCATTTTCAAAGACAATTCATTATCGAAACATCTGAACCACAAACATATTAAGTGAAGTTCTTTAAGCAGAAAGAATATGATCATACCCAATTGGAATTTGGGGCTATACAAAGAAATGAAGAGGTACAAAACAGGGAGAGTTAGGATAAATGTGAAAAATGTTTTTTCTTATTTCTACAGCAGTAGAACAACATTTTTTAACCACAGTGAATCATATTCTATGTCATAAAACAAATCTCAGCAAATTTAAGGGACTTAAAATCATATAAAGTATGATCTCTGACAAAAGAAATTCAATAGAAATTAAATATGAAAAAAGTCCTGCAAATATCCAGTATTTGGAAATCCATTTCTAAAGAGCATATAGTTTAGAAGAAATCACAAAGGAGGTTAGTATTTTGCTAATATTTTTGTTTTGTTTTGTTTGTGGTACTGGGTTTGGACCCAGGACCTCATGCATGTTAGACAAGTACTCTACCACTGAGAGCCATATCCCTAGCACTAGTATTTTGAATCAAATAAAAATTAAAATCACATTTAAAATTTTTAGTACACAGCTAAAGCAGTGTTTCATATGATATTTATAGCATTAAATTATACATACATATAAGATCTTATCTTTCTCTTTAGGAAAATAGAGAAAGCAGAACAAATTAAATCCAAAGTAAGCAGGAGGTTGAGATAATAAAAATATGAATAAAAAGCAATAAACAGAAAAATAGAAACCAAAAACAAATCAAAGAATTTCAAAACTGATGCTTTAAAAAGATAATAAGGATAAACTCTAGTCAGACTGATCATGGGGTAGGGAAAGGAAAATATCAATTACTAATATCAGGAATGAAAGAATGAACATCAACTCACATATCTCAGATGTATAAAGAATAATAAATATTATATTATGAAGAATTTTATGCTAATAAACTTGACAACTTGAGGGTAGTAGTACAGTACTTGCCTACCATGTGTAAAAACCTGGGTTAAATTCCAGCACCAGAAAAACAAAAAACAAAACTTGATAACTTGAATGAATGGAAAAATTAATTAAAATGCATACATAACTACAAAAGTTCACTCAATTAAAAATAGATAGCTGGGTGTGGTGGTACACACCTGGAATTTCAACATCTTGGGAGAATGAAGCCAGAATGTCATAAGTTCGAAGTGAACTGAGAGAACTTAGCAAAACCCTGTCTCAAAATAAAAATAAAAAGGGTTGGGGATATGGCTCAATGGTAGAGGGCCCTTAGGTTCAATCCCTAATAAGGAGGAGGGGGGAGGAGGAAAAAGAAGAGGAGGAATGGATAATCTAAATAGCTTTGTATCTACTCGAGAAATTGAATTTACATTTTAAAAAGAAAAATCCAGGTGAATTCTTCCAAAACTTTAAGGGAAACCAATTCTGTGCCTGTAATCTCAAAAAGAATGAAGGGAATATTTCCAACAAATTTTAGGAGCCCAGCATTACCTTGAATCCACCAACCACTCAAGAATTTATAAGAAAAGAATACTATAGAATGATAAGCCTTATGAACACAGATATAAATTTCCTTAAAAGTTCAGCAAATGTGTAAAGAAAAAAAAACACTTTTTCCTATTCTATATCCTCTCATGGTATTTCTGATATCCAAAAAGGAGAGTGGTAGTTATTCCCACACCAAGCAATTCTCCAATTCTCTGCAAACACCATCTTGGTGTCCCACAACTCAATTCAATTCTAACATTTAACCAGAGTTTGCCAAAGCCCACAGGTTAAAGACTCAGTCTCACATGACTGACCCCCAACTTCAAACATCAGTTCAAGTGGTAGGTTTCCAAGTTACCCACAACTTCTGTCCAACTTCACTACACATTGGAGTTTCCCACAACCCCCTTCTTGGGTTCAATAATTCGCTAAAGAGGCTAAGCAAACTCAAGGTGTGGAATTCTGATAAGTTGAAGGGAGGCTGCATCACATTAAAGAAAAGATGTGAAAGAAAACCTGAGAGAGGATGGGAATTATTCCACTTCAGCTGAGAAATGTAAGGGTAAACCCGGAATTTAAGTTTGTGTAATTTTATGGCCTGGCTTGTGATATCAGGCTGAGCACTTAATTCAGCAAGAGATAGAGAATCCTCAAAATTATATGAGAAGATATGAATATGGAAATTCACCTGTCAGCAAAATAGGAGGAAAAACTGCAATCAAAGAGGCGTTATAATAGTCCAGGCAGAAAGCAATGAATTTCAGGTTCAGGATACTGGCAGTGGAAGAAGCAATGATGAGACTTTGGTGTGACTTTGTAGATGATGTAGATCTTAGAAACGGGTTTAAATGGCAAATGTAAGGCACAGGATCACAGAGAAAAATGAAAGGAGTCTCTCAAGGAAGATGATTGAGTTTGGAATTTGGGTGACTGGGAAATTCTCTTGAAAGAGGTTGATGGAGGGAGATTAATGGAAATAATGAACTTGGCAAAAGGTTCATTATTGGCAAAAATAATGAACTTGTACAAAATCAAAGGATACAAAATTTATTTTCCATATTGAATGATTGGAGGGATGGATATACATATATGTGTGTGTGTGTGTGTGTGTGTGTGTATATATATATCCCTCAAGACACCACCCAAAAACTGTTAAAGAATTCAGTAAATTTGCAGGCTGTGACATCAACATTCAAAACTTAGCAGAATTTCCATATGCCAACAACAAACTTTCTGAATGAGGAACCAAAATTTTTTTCATTTACAATAGCTGTAAAAGAAAAAAATAAGTTAACCAAGTAAGTGAAAGACCTGTACACTGAAAACTATAAAACATCAGTGGAAGAAATAAGGAAGACACAAATGTGTGGAAAGATATCCCGTGTTCATGGACTATAGATCACCTAAAGTGATCTACAGAATTAATATAATTCCCACCAAAATTTCAATGACATTTTCACAGATATAGAAAATGATAATCTTAAAATGCATATGGAACTAATAAAAGGCTTATCTTGAACGAAAAGAATAAAACTGACAGCATCATACCACTAGCATTAAAATATACTATAAAACTATGGTAATGAAAACACTGATAAAAAAAAAAAAAAGCAGACACTTAGACCAATGGAACAGAGCAGAGAACCCAAAAACAAATCCATGCATTTACAGTCAATTGATGGAAATTTTCTCAAAAAAGATGGCAAGAACACCCTATGGAGAAAGGACAGTTTCTTCAATAAATAGTATTGAGAAAACTGAATATCCACTTGCAGAAAAATGATATTAGGTTTTAATCTCACATAATACACAGAAATCAACTCAAAATGGATTAAAGGCTTAAATATAAGGCTTAAAAGGTAAACAAAACAAAAAACAAAAAGCAAAGAAGAAAATCAAAGGTAATGTGCCATGACATTGGCCTTGGAAATGATCTTTTTCCATAAGACTCCACAAGCACAGGCAAAATTAAAAGTAAAATTAAACAAATGGGATTATACAAACTAAAATGCTTCTGCATAACAAAGGAAATAATCATCACAGTAAAGAAATAATATTTGCAAACCATATGTCTGATGAGGGTTTGATATCCAAAATATATGAGGAACTCAAACTAGTCAATAGCAAGAAAACAACCTGGTTTCAAAAATAAGCAATAGACCTGAGTAGACATTTCTCAAAAGAAAAAAAAAATTTTAAAGACATACAAATTGTCAACAGGTATGTGAAAAAGTGTTCAATATCACTAGTCATCAGTATAATCTCATACTGTAAAAATGGCTCTGAACAAAAAGACAAGATAACAAGAGTTGGTAAGAATGTGGGGAAAAGACAAGTCTTTTGTCCTCCACATTTTTTATTAGTGCATTAAAAGTATTCATACTGATGGGATCCGGGTTACATATTTGTACATGCACACAATACACAGTGTAATCTGGCCCAGCACTTCCCTCTCTCTCTCCACCTCCCCTGCTTTGGTCCATTTTCTCTGCTGACCTCCCTTTGATTTTCATGAGATCTGCTTCCACCTTCCTTTTCTTTTTCCTCTCTAGCTTTCTCATAAGATAGAAAACATACTATCCTTAACCTTCTGAGTTTGATTTATTTTACTTAACATAATGGTCTCTAGTTTCATCCATTTTCCTACAAATGATATAATTTTTTCTTTATGACTGAATAAAACTCCACTGTGTATATACACCACATTATCCTTATCCATTCATTCATTGATGGACACCTACTCAGGTTCCATAGTTTGGCTATTGTAAATTATGCTGCTACAAACATGGATATGCATGTACCACTGCAGTATGATGACTTTAATTCTTCAGGATAAATACCAAGGAGTGGTCTACCTGGGTCATATGGTGGTTCCATGCTGAGTCTTTTCAGGAACCTCCATACTGATTTCTATAGCAATTGTACTAATTTACAATCCTACCAACAGTGTTAAAGTGTTCAAGAAAATGGAATACTTGTGCATTGTTGATGAGAATGTAAATCGTAACCATTATGGAAAATAGTATGGCTGTTTCTCAGGAAATTAAAAATAGAACTACTATATGATCCTATATTCCCATCATGGAGTATATATCTAAAGGAAATTGAATCAGCACATCAAAGAGTTGTCTGTGCTCCTATCTACACTGCAGCATTATTCACAATAACTTAGATTATAGAATCTAAGCATTTGTTGAAGCATAAATTAATAAACAAAATGTGGTACATACACACAATGGAATGCAATTCATCCTTAGAATAGAAGGAAATCTTGCCATTTCAACAGTTTGTATGAACCTGAAGGATATTATGTTAAGTGAAATACGCCAGACAAAGAAAATCAAATGCTTTATGATCTAACTTATACGTGAAAGCTAAGAGAACATTTGAATTCAAAAGCAGAAATAAGAATGATGGGGGCTGGGGATATAGCTCAGTTGGTAGAGTGCTTGCCTTGCAAGCATAAGACCCTGGGTTCAATCCCCAGCACGGCAAAAAAAAAGAAAAAAGATTGGTGGTTATTGGAAATGGGGGTGAGGATGAGGATATAGCAGGTAAAAGGGTTTGGACCAATGTTGGTCAAGGGCAGAAAGACAAGATTAATATGTTCAAGGGATCTATATACCTAGTGACTACAATTAACAGCAATGTATTGTTTTCTTGAAATCACTGAGAGTAGATTTTAAATATTCTCAAGACAAAAATAAATAAATATGTGGGATAATGCATATGTTTTTTAACTCTATTTAGTCACTCAACACTATATACATATTTCAAGACATGTTACACACAATAAACATACACATTTTGTCAATTAAAAATCATTTTTTAAATTATTAAAAAGAAGTCATGCCTTTATGTTTTTACATGAATTGTACTCAAATCAGATATCTTATATGTGAAGAATTGATTTTTAAATTAAGTGTATAAGTTAATAAATATGTTCCCTTTTAAAAACAAAAAAGCCTGAATCATCAAAAAGGTAGTGTGAGAATCTGAACATTCTTATTTGCTTCTGCCTTGATCATTGAGTTTTTTAATATGGAATATGTAGAAAAAGAAAAAAAGTCGAGAATTGTCCAGCATTAACATTAGACATAATGCAAGAATTTTGCATTAGACAAAGTCTTTTTTATTGTACCACACAAATATTAGCACTTCAGCTATTGCTCTACACAAACAAAAATAAAAACTCATTTCCTCTGTTGCTATGGGACAGAATATTAAGACATTATTATTATCCATCAATTCAGTTTCACGACATACCAAATACATGGTTGGAATACATTCTACTTGAAAATTTTCAATTGCTCTGTCACATATCATCTTTACATATAAGTTCAGCAGAGTGGTATTTTCTTTTAAATATCACTTAAGATCACTCAATTATGAGAGTAGAAGAAGAGAGCCCTTTAGTAATAGTACTGTTGAATATTGGAATGAAATTCCCTGAGCCCCTTGTCTTATGAAATAAGTCTTTTTGTGTGCATAAAATATAGTTCAACATTAAGCATTTTCTACAAAATGGGGGACAAATCCCAGAGTAATCTTCATACAAAGTTATTTTAGGTGCCTAATGCCTGTAAAATTATAGTTGTGCCTTGTCCTAAAGTTGAGGGTCTTTCCACATTTTCATCATAAACCCCATTTTTCAGGGGCTTATAACTCAACTATAGAAATTTGCTTCAGGATGAAACTTGGAATACCCAATTTCAGTTGATCTAGTTATAACCAACTGAAGTAAAGACAAAAAGTTTGCATTTTATCTTTCTCATTTAGCTGTCTGTATTTTTAAGTTAAAAGAAACACTTTCAGGCATTTCTACCAGTTTCTCATTTTACAAAAATCTTTATATTTGGCATTTTTGAAATATAACAAAAAGGATAAAAGGAAATGCAATGAGTAATTAGTGTCTCAAGCGAAGGATAAAAAGGTATAGAGTCTTTCACAACCAACTCACCGTCCGAAATCCAGGTAAGGTCAGGAGATATTGAAACTCATTACAACATAATGACATTTATTTTCAGTGAAGAGCTTTTATTGAATGAGAACAGAATACCTAATGTAGGCCTATAGCCTAGAAAGTCATGGGAAAATTTAACCACAAACATTCTCCATACACAATGAGGTATAATAGATTTAAAAATGTGAAAGAACACAAGTATTTACTCTGAAATAACAGCAATAGCTTACATGCCAAACTGTTCATTTCCTTAACATATAAGAAACTACCTTTTTTTAAAAGAGAAGACTTATCATGTTACTGGATATAAGGATATTTACATATAAGTGCTTTATCTGAGCCAACTGGAGCTTTTGCATATTCATTGTTAGTTTTCAACACCAGAAAAGGTGCTTTAGTCACCAAGGCTGATATCCCTCCCGAGTACCTAAATTAGTATCTGACAAGATGAAGGATAACAAATATGGTGATTGTTTACTTTGGTTATTCCTATTAAACACAGCTCCAGTACTTCAGAACAAATTTCTTTTTCTACATTAACACATTGCCCACATCCTCCCATCTTTGGCACATTCCACCTATGTTAACATCATCTCAGCACCACCTTAAGTGTACATTAAGTGATCACAGGCCTGGCCAAGAGCAGGAACTCAAAGCTGCCCCCCCCCCCCCTGCATTGTCTTAGCACTTCTTCCCACTTCCTGTTGTCAGGCACATCCATACCCTGTAACACATCTTCAGACTGTACATGCTGTATGTGCACCATGCACATTTGTCTTCCATAATGAATCAGACAGATCCGATGGACTTAAGATCCAGACACAAAAAAAGAAAACCCAGCTTTAGAGCTAAAGTATATAAATTAAAAGGTAGCAAATTTTCTTGAAAGGTGGCAAAATGAAACCAATCCAAATTTTAATCTCTATTCACTACCAGCCAGCTGTCCTTTGCCAGCCTGAGACTGCATTTTCATACCTGAGAAAATAAAACAATTGGACAAGAGGATCTCTAAAATCCCTTAAAGTTCTAAAGTTCTGGAATTCTTGTGGAAATAGGTACTTAGTTCAGTTAGGTACATTTTTCCATTATTTAGCCCAATGAAACACATACACACTGTGTTCTCTCCAACCCCCGAGTTTACTATCCTGACTGCACATTGAACGATGTATGGTAAACATCAGACTTGCAATGGAAATGTCTAGTTTTACTAATGCCTGCATGCCAAGACATTAGAGGACTCCTAGGCAATAATAGGCAGTTGACCATTTGGCCATTGCCTGGCTGCACCATTAAACCCATAGAAGAAAATTAGGCCTGACAGCCATACTGAAATTCCTCATTCTTATAGAGAAAATCCTATGACTTCTGTGGGTTAGAGTACATGAAAAATGCAAGCTTATGAAGAATAGATACCTATATTCCTAATTTGATGTCAGCCAGATATCTTTTCCTTCTCATCCCCCAGTGAAGTACAAAGTTTACAAAGAATAAAAAAGGAAGAAACAGAACCCACATGAGTTTGAACTATACTGCAGATACTTGTAAAAAATTCAGGGGAATACAGAATTTAGGGGTGCTGCTTGAGGGAATTGGCCACTCCACTTTCTTACCCCAGGAGCTATTCAACTAGGGTCTGGGAGAAATTAAAAGACACTTGAGGCAGATTTAGACTTTTCCCACCTTCAAAAAAAGGATCAGACAGACCCACTGTCCCAATCCCTGTCTTCAGTCTGTCAATAAGAACTGTTGTCAGTCACTCTCTGAACCTATAGTTTACCCCTACTCTGCCAATTACTAAGGTCATAGACTACGCATGTCCCTTCACACCAAAAAGAAAGAACATGTCTTAATATCCTTAGGATATGCTTAAAATATGCCACCATAGGAGGACAAAAGGAAGAATGCTGTGGCAACGTGTAAGAACTGGATGTTTCCAGAAAGTGGAGGTATCAGATCCCCAAAGGAGCCTCTGACTCTGCCCTCAGTAGAGGTGCACTTTGAAGCCTCTACACTGTGAACAGGGATCCCAGCCCCTACGTGCCTCTGAAGTACATGGCAATTCTTTCTTTACTGAGCAGCTTTCAGGTCAGGAGTTTCAATTCCAACTTTGTTTCCAACATAATACTGAATACACTATAAGTATTTAAAACAGAATTTAACGCAAAAAATAGGAAGAGGTGATGGAATTGCTGAATAAACAAATTGGAGAAGGTGAAGGAACCCAGAAATTAAGAAGAGGAGAAAGCCATTCCCTATACTGGAGGAACACAAGAAGGAAGAAAAGAAGGAAGCCATATTCTCAGAGCCTAGAGAATGGTGTCACCAAAAGAAGATGGAATTGTGGCTGCCTGTCCAGTGGGAACTGATGTCAAAAAGATTCTGCAGATAGAGCAGAAAAACACCAGATTTCTTCCTGCCAGCTGCCCTTTCATCTCCCACCACTGCCCCCTACTGCCCAAACCCAGAAGGAAGATGGCTGTGTTGAAACCTGAGAATTGCAGCCTAATTGGGGAAGCTTCCCTGAGACACAGAGCAGAGCTGAGGCAGGGCAAGGATCTTCCTGCAAAGGAGTCAAGAACCTTCTAGAATGAGTATTTCATCCACTCATGCAAAGGGCATCCAGTGAATACCTGCTGTGGGCAGCCAGACACCACTGGAGCAGAAGGAACCAGTGCCGCAGGCTTCAAAGAAATGAAGATGCCATGAAAGACACGGTTACAAATCCATGTGGGAGCAGTGATCAGACACATGAGAACTCCGAAGACCATGTGGTGGTGTGGGCTTTCAAAGGTTACTTTTCATATAATAAGTAGGCTTCTTTAGTTCCCTCAGGAAAAATATTCAGAAAGTGTAAACCCAAGTTGGAAACACAGAATCTATTCTTATCACCGAATTATTTCTCTTAAAAACCCATAAAAGAGTACTAAAGAAATTGTTGCTGCTCTTTTTATTTCTTGTTCCCCGTGATCAAATGACTTCTGTCATCATGGAGGGATTTTGACTGTCTCTGGAAAATGATGGCTAGAGTAACCCAACCAAAATGAATAGTGTGGTAAGGAGGCAGTCAGGAGGGAAAGACACACAGCCAAAAGTGCCTTCGCAGACGACAAGTCAAGTAGGGAGTGGGGAGATGAGAACACGCTCAGCCTTTGCAAATGTAAGGAGATTTTCCAGGAAAGCGACAATAATTTAATTACAAAAATGCTTCTGATACTTGCTACCCATGAAATCTTTTTTGGCAAAACGACTGACAGAAGAAGTACAGCAGGCTAAGTGATTACTGATAGGTTTGAATTAGAGCCAGATTAAAGGTACTATACTAGCTTTCTGTGTAGAGTGCTTGAAGCAGCAGCCAAATGTTCAAGCCTGAACCTTCCACTAGCATATAATCTAAGGCCACTATGTTCTGTCAAGGCACATTAACAAGGTTTAAGTCCGTGGGCTGAACACCAGCAGTTTTTTTTTTTTTCCTGAAGATTTATTTATCATTAGTACAAAATATGAACATGAGGCTGATTGATTTCTATGGGAAAAATCAAACACCAGTGCAATCAAGCTAGATTATACAGCTATAAAATGATCATTTTTAAAGAGCAAATCACACTCACCGATAAGAGGCACAGTAGCATTTCAATCCTTCACTGCCCCACTGCACTATGTGCTGCATGTTTTGAAGCCAAAGTCTTAACAGCCTGTGAAGGCTGATAAACACCTTGTGTTTAATGGCAGACTCTGAATGCAGTCATCATTAAGTGATTTTCAAGCCGGGGTGTGGTTCCATTTATATTCCATTGCCTTTAAAAAAAAAATGATGCTTTTTGTATTTTGCTGGGCACCTTCCAGATTTTTATTTAAAACAGAAATGCTGAAGAAAAAAAAAAAAAAAGCTAAAAAAATGCTACACAGTTTCTGTTCTGGACCATTAATTTTTCAGTCAGATCTAACTATCATTTAATTGGTTCCTGATGCTAAAACTTGGATTCCACTTTAAACGCTTGAAACTGGAGTATATAGAATAATTTGTTATGCTGAGCTATTCATCCCAAATGTCCAGGGAAAATAAACCAATCTCAAAATAAAACTGGGCTACCTTCTGTGATGACACAAAATTAATAACACAGTCTAAGAAAAAAAATCTTGTGTCTATGTTTGCCAAAAACAATTATTCCCCATGATGAAGAAATATTTAATTCATATTAATGACCAACATTAAAGGGGGTCCCTTAACAACAACAAAACCCATGAACAAAAATTTTAGAAATCTGACCTAATTCAGCAATATCAAAATCATCTGCTTTTCTTGAGTATGTAAATAAGTTTTAGTATTTCTGATTTCTTATATTTATGGATTAGTTAAAATAGGTGGTCATGCTTAATTCTATGATTAATTTCTAGGAAAAAAATATAAACTTCTCAAAGATTTTAGACAGTACATGTCACTACTTAAAAATTAGAAATCTGAAAGAAGTTCATACCCTACAGGATAGGGAGTATGATATTGGGTAATTTGAGAATTTTCCCAGAAAGAGGATTCGGGAGATTTGCATTGTAAATAGATTTCTGTTCACACCAAACAGTCAATTTGTAGTCTGGCTCAACTAACCAGCTCAGAAAAACAACCTCTGGACAGGAATTCCACACATGCAGATAAGCACTAGTGAAAATCCTTGTGAACTAAATGCTAGTTCGGCACCAACTCAGTGCAATTTGGTAACCAGTGTTCTGGAGAGATGCCAAGTTAGTTAGATAGTTGCTGTGGCCTGAATGTCGCCCTAGAGGTGCAGTGCACAGATTCTCAGGTGCTTTTTAAGGATAAATTGAAGGTCCTCAGCCATTGACCAGCCCAGGGTTATCCTGCTTCGATGACATCAAAGTGTTTTGCAAATAAAGAGCCCTCTTTATCACAGAAATGAAATTTAAGGACAATATAGCTAAACTGTTTTCCACTAATTGAAGCTGAAAAAGAAAAATGAGGCACATGATACCCAACTTAATTTAGAGGTAGGACATAAAGTTGCATAGTCTCCCAAAAATGTTTTAGAAATATACTAACAAAATTTATAATCCATGTTAGTTTAACTCTAACCTCCAATAAATACTTCCATCCTGATGCAAAATACTAACTAGATATGCATTTTTACAATTTTTTTTCAAAGAATCAGTTCCTTAGTTTTCCAGTTTCTTTTTCATTAGTTTTAAGGTTTCTCCCTACCAACACTTCAGATAGTTGTGTTGATTTAATATTTTTCCTGGTTCTTCTTTCTAGAAACAGCTTCCACTGGCAAGATGATTTGGTAACTTAATGAGATAGTCTGACTTAGTGCCAAGAATTCATCATCTTTCCTCCCCCAAACCTCTCCACTTCCAGTGTTACCTATCTCAGTGAAGAGCTCCAAGTCAGAAAAGAGAAAACTTGCTAGACTGGAAGACTCCCATCATTCCTTCAACCCCACATCTAATCATACATTAAGTCCTGTCCAGTGTATCCCAAACATGCCTCAGTTTCTCCCCCTAATTTTCTTCCTTTGCCCATCACCCTAGTGGAGGCCTTTATCATTTTTTGCCTGGACTATTGCAGTACTTTTATTCCCTCCCACTACATTCTTTCTGTTCTCTATTCATTCTGATTTAACTCCAACCAGACAGCAACCTCTACTTCACCAAATTATGAATGGCAGCAGCACCTATAGTCAAAATTCATCAATCAGATCTTACAGACCAAATTTTGGCCTCATCTCTAATCAATCCCCATATTTATTTTAACTTGCATTTTCCCAAACTTCTCAATTTCTTTTTATTTTCGAATCTACTGTTTTCTCTGTGTTGACTATCTTTCCCATCACATCCTATAAATTTTACATAGGGAGTTCCTTACAGACAGGTTCTCCAGTCTTCCTTCCCATCTGCATCCCTGGCAGGAGAGCTTTCCCTGGTCTGCCTTCCTGGGTACCACTCCACCTATCTCTGAGGACACTTGTTCCACTGATGGGAATTAGAAGCTAATAGATAGCAGTGCTGTCCTTGAGGGCTGGGATTTTATCTTACCTCTTTTGTGTTCTTGGCACCTAAGCCAAATACTGAGAATCTAAACAGGTTGGGGATGGGAGGAGTAGTTGAGGAAGAAATGAAGAAAGAGACAAAGGGAGAAAAGAACAAAAAAAAAAAGAGAGAGAGAGGAAAAGAAATGGGATAAAACCTCTTAGACACCCTTTTTAGAATAAAAGCTTTGGGCCAACAGAGATAACCAAGTACTGAAAAACTGGTGGAGTAAAACATAGAAAGAAAAGAACATATCTTTAGTCTAGCCCTGGAAACTTACATGCAAGGTTGAGAACCAAAAAAAAAAAGGCCTGGTATAGTCCTTTCTGACATCACTGAGTCATATGTTGAGATTGATCTTGAAACCAATAGTATCTAAAAGTAAAGAAAAATGAATGCCAGATAGGGGAGGTTCTGGGGGATTTCTCTGCAAAATACACCCTAGAGATTGAAAATGGAGAGGGAGAGGATAAAGGTTGACTAGACGTGAGCAGAGCCAAAAAATCACCTTTCCCCCTTCCAAAGGCATCAGAGAAAGGAAAGGGGGATTGCACATTAATGGGGGTGGGGAATCAACCACTCTGATTAAATGCTACATATTTTTGACTCACTCAAATTTCTGGAAGCCAGGGGGAGGGGGAGAAGGGTGTGTTTGGCCTAATGATTAATCTTTCTCTCCTGTGTTTCTCAACCTGGTGACATTGTTGAACTTGAGGGAGGGGACATGGAACTAAAGAAATAAAAAGTAGGTTTTCTCTGACTCTACTAGATGTTTTTAAATTTTTCTCTGATTGTTCACATTTATGCACATACCATTCAGAACTTGGCACCTAAACATTCTTTGTCTACTCACTGAGAAGAGTCATCAAAGAGAGGAAGTTACAGAACAACATTATTATCCCAAAAGTAATTTATAATAGGTGAGGCATCCTAAGTTTTGTCTAGCTGAAAAAAAAAATGGGGGAGCGGTGGTGGGGAGAGAAGAAGTAATGCTTCTGAGATGATCATTTGCTAAAAAATTTGAGAAAGTGAGAGAGTTATGGATGTCATACTCTAAAGGAGTCCGTTCTTATGCATTGCAAAAAAAAAAAAAAACCTAAAGAACACAGCAGGAATAAATAATTCTTAGTGATTTATTTACAGAGACTGAGTGTATGGTTCTGAACAAGATATTTCCCAGAGCCCCAGCAGCTCTCTTGACACAGCACCAGACCCGTTTCAAGCTCCCAAACTACTTTTCCACAGACGTTTACCTCTGTTTTCCAGGCTGTATTTCCTGCTCCAGGGTCAGTAATTTCTTTCACTTGCATTTCTCCTTAACCTAGGTATCTATTCTGTAGGTCTTCGTTTCAGCAACATGGGTGAGACCGACTCAGGCCATTTAATCACCAGTCAATTCAAACACTATCCTGTATTTTATCACAGATATGCTGCCTGTCCCAGATAAACAATGCACCTTCATTCATTCATTCACTTGTTTCTTCAACGTGGTACTAAGGACTGGGGTGCAAAGGTCAACAAGACTCCACCCCTGCTATTGTTCAGCATGAACCCATAATGACAATACTGGGAAGCATGTCTAGGTAAGAGGAGAACAGAAAGTAAGAGAAGGAGCAACCAACTTTGTATTAAGTTGAGAGCAAGTGGAAGTACCTAACATTGATGATAAAATGAATCCACTTGTCCCAAAAAAGTTTATGATAGCTGGTCCTGGACCAAAGGCATGGGGACTGCACCAACAGAAGAACTCAGCCCTCTGTCTTTGTGATATATTGATTTTGTAACAGTCTGAAAATAACAGCATCTTTAACAACATGGAAGTTTATTTATCTTTTAAGTGACAGTCCAAGCAGTACAACCAGTTATGGCAGTTCTGTGGTGCTGCGAAACCAGGCTCCTTCTAGTTGGTTGCTACACTGTGACCACCCTGACTCCAGTCCTCTCCTGTGTTCCAGTCAGCAGAGAGAAGGAGAGCAAGAAAAGCCACACATCCTCTCGCTTTGAGAACAATCTAGATTTTAGTTGCACGTGACATCCTTGTTAACATCCTATTGGCTAGAATTCCTTCACATATACACACCTAGTCACATGAGAGGCTCAGCTAAAAATTCTACTTCCACAGAAGCAGAGGAAAGCAGATATCAGAAGGCAACAAGCTGTTGCTGCCAGGACCCAACCCTAAAAAATCATTCGTGACGAGGCTTCCTCGTTCCCCTACTCAGGTGCAACTATTTCCTAGCACTGTGCTGCATCTATGAAACTCCTGTTCCATGTGAATTGCATCCGCATTTTGAAGCACTAAGTCATTGACTGCTCCTAAAAAGTGAGCCACAAGCTCAGAAATCATTTGCAAAGACTACACCAAAGTGATTGGTCCCATGAATGTATTACTAGTACTTTCAGCACTTGCTCTCACCTTAACACAAGGTTAAGAAATAATTTGTGATCAAAAGAAATAATACCTATTCTTTAGGGGCATATAAATTCATGAGAAATATATGGTTTCTACCCTCCATTAGGAAAAGCATGTACTTTTTGGCATAGTAAGAATACCGCATCACTGTAATACTTGAGATATGAAAAATGAAAGTGTTATCTATTTTAATGATAATTTGAAAGTGATGATTATGAGCATATTTCTCAATTCTCTCTCCATTTACCTATCTGAAGCAGTCACTACATTAATAATGGAAAGGAACACTTAATCTGAGGTTAAAATGAATCATACCTGGTTCCAATTAAAATTGCATTGAATGTACGCATGCAATTCATTTGGATTAGTAATACTCTCAGCAAAGATACCAAGAAGGACATTCCATGTGACAGGAAATTTGAGGTCCTCACCACTGTCCATAGCATGTACAAATATCCAGTACTTATATTACCTGAGTTTATTTGAGGGTTTACCAATGCAAAGTGAAGAGGAAGAGAGAATCTCCCGGAGAAACTGTTGTATGATGTAGCATTACAAACGGCAAAAACATATTTTATCATCTAAGATCCCCTTGGCAGGCCATCTCCCAAGAGTAAACTGCAACATCTGTAACCTTTCCATCTCTGAGAGAAATATGACATTCCCTGGAGACTGGAGGAACCATACTCCCCCTTAGGACAGACAGCACCAACCTAGCACACAGACCTCATCAGCTTTATGGTCTCTGCCAAGCCCTGCCATCTGCCTTCCTCTAAATACATATTCATTCTCTCTCTCTCCCTCTCCCTCTCTCTCTCTCCTCCCCCGACACCACTCATCATGAAGACATGCTTCTAATACAAAGGTTAATTATACTGTTCATTGCTAATGTTTTGTAGTCAAATGATTATCACTAGGAATGGTTACAAACTTTACCTTCTGCATTTTCACTAGAAAATGGAAAAGACAGTTGTAGTAGAGATTGGAAGATACTCACCCTTGATATCCTTCTTGGGAGCAGAGGTCTGACTTCTTTTGCAAGACATATTGCCCTCAAAATAAAAGACTATACTTCCCAGCCTCCTTTCAGCTAAGAGTGATCACATGACAAAGTTCTGCCCAATAAGAGTGAAGTGTGCAATTTCCAGCGAGCCTGTATAAAGGACCTTACTCCACAGAAGAGCGCTGTATCCTGCCTCCCTTCTCCTGAGCATGGCTCTGATGATGAGGAGCTGTCATTCACAAAGGCTCAAGCAGCCATCTTGGGCCCTGAGGTGACTGAGAATGTTGTTATTCCTAGGATGGTATCTTAGTTAAGGTAAATTAAATTACTACCACGAAGAATGTTCACACTTAGTGACTTGGAGAACAGACTGTTTCCCTCTTGTGTAACAAGTTGTGTAAGGCTTCCAGGCAATGATTAGTTTTGCTCCAGTCATTCAAGCGCTAAGGGTTTAGCTGACTGTCTTCTTTGTCGTGCGGCTTCCAAGGCCACTCTAGCTCTCACCATCCAGCCAAAACCAAAATGAGAATGATGGAAGGCCAAAACCAGAGATCTTATCTTAGCAAACTGAGGAAGAAGCTGCCCATATTGTGTCTGCTAGGTATTTTAGTACCTTCTAGTGCTAAGAGTTCCATCACGTGACCACATGCTACTGCAAAGGAGGCTGTAGGAAACTCAAATCCTACGTGGGCAGCTGCAATCAGTCACAATTCTACTGTGGAGTAGGGGAAAAGTTTTAACAAGCAGCTCCAATCTCATGGTAAGGCAAGATGATAGGAGTCTGGGCCCCTGATGGCACACTGGAGCAACATTCCATGCTGCCCACTATTTCTTTTATTTGATAGGAATGATTTTTATGTTGTTAAGTCACTTTTAATTTGGAGGGGTTTTGTTCCTCCTATGCAATTAAATACAATCCAAGATGATAAAAATTATCAGATTTTACCTCTAAATGTTGGAATAATTTCATGAATTATAATTTCATGAATACGTTCATGAAAACAATTAACGTGGTATTTAAACAACGAAGAATTACTCAAACAAGACATTGCAGGTTGTAGCTTCAGTTTTGACTTTGCCTTTAAAATGAAACTTTTCTTTATCCTCCCCATGTTACTATTTCTCTTCCTGTGCAATATACCATGTGATTTTCTGTGGTCTGAATGTTAGTAACATTGATATAAAATCGGATTTATTTCAACTAGTGAAACAAATTTTCATTTTTTTTTTCTTTGTACCAGGGATTGAGCTCAGGGATGCTTAGCCACTGACCCACATTCCCCAGAACTTTTTATATTTTATTTTAAGACAGGATTGCATTAAGATGCTGAGGACCTCACTAAGTTGCTGAGACTGGTTTTTAACTTGGGATCCTTCTGCCTCAGCCTCCTGAGCCACTGAGATTACAGGTGTGTGCCACCACCCACAGTGTAAAACAAATTCTATACTTAGCAATTTTCTGGTAGATGACACCTCTTTCATGTAGATAATTGAATATATCGTCTACTCAATTTTGCAGTTTTTAATTAGGATTTTAAAAATAGGCAGAATCATTTATCTAGTTGATAAAATCTTCTATGAACTAAAGCCAGAGATAGAAAGCAAATACAGATCTCCCATGGAGAAACATTTGGTAAGTAATTTCAAGTTATGTACAGTATTTCATTTGATCCTCCGTAACTTTTTTCTTGATATTAATAAAAATAGCAATCAAGGCTAAAGGAATCTTATGCTACCTTAAAATAGTTTTTTTGTTGAGTTTTGTTTTGGGTTTTGTTTTTGCAATACCATTGTTTCTTATGTATCTTGGGTGAGCTATTTATACTCTTTTTCAAATGTATTTTGTAAAGAAGCATCCATACACATAGAAGTTGTATTTAGTAGATTGTAATTCTTTCTAAGTACAAACTCACTGAATCTAATTTCCTTTTATGCTTCAGTCAGTACATTAACCCTTTTCAGTGTTTAGGGCTGCTTTTAGCACCACTCATCACCACATAAAATTGAAAGGACTCGGAAATCTGCTTCTTAACTTCCAGGAGATTTTGAAGCAAGGAAATCAGGAGACTTGACTTCTGGCCATTCTGGATGACGCTCAGTCATGTGACCTTGAGCAAGTCCCTTAAATGCTTTTGGCCTCATTTCCTTCCTGTATTAAAGGGAATGTTTAAACAATCTCAAAAATCTTGTTCTACTCTAACAATGATTCTTCCAGTTCTAAAGGTCCTCTGCCCTGTGACAACAAGGCCACGATTGACACAGGGACAGCAAACGGCATAACTTCATGATATAAATCCTTAGGAACATGGGAGTAGCCACTGAATTAGTCAGAAGTGGTTACACAATTGTATAAGTCATGAGGCTGTGTTTTGCACCCTCCATGACAACTTTTAGTAACACCGATAGCTACCTTTTACTGGGAGTTGATTATTTGCCAGGCACTGTGCCAAGTGAATTATGCACAATATCTCACTTAATCCTAGGACAACTCCACAAGGGTGGCGATATTATCCCCATTGCACAGATGAGGAATCAGAGGCTTAGAGCAATTAAATAATTTGCTTGAGCCATACCGAGTGTAGACTAGAACTCAGGGCTGCCTGGCTCCACACTGGGCTCTCCAGTACTGTGTGAGAAGCCTACAAGAGGTCAGGATGTCCTGGCAAACTGCTCTCTTGCCCCTACTCTTGAACATGCCCTCTGAGTCACCCATATTTAATTACACCATGAAGTCTCCATAGTAAACATTCTTTGTGTCCCTCCCAACTCCATTCCCTTACTTCTCCTAATAATAGATGCAAACATTAATTGAGCACTTGCCACAGAGCTCTGCTCTTTAAATAGATTGTCTCACTTCTCTTTGCCACAGTCCTCTGGGTAGATACTATTATTTCTTCCATTTTACGGAGAAGGACCCTGAAAAGTTACAGAAAGTACAGAAAAATTCAATATATTGTCCAAGTCACCCAACTAAAAAGTGAAAAATAAATATTTGAACCTGGTTCAAATTCCAAGTAAATAAAAATTGATAAAGGCTGACAATATTCTAAATTAACATCGACTAAGCTTTTACATGTTAGGCCCTATGCAAAATGTTTCACATGAACTCTCACATGCAGTCCTCATGACAATTCTGTAACAAAGGTATTATTGTTATCAATGTCATTTTTCAGATAACAAAACCCTGGCCGTCTCAGGTAAGCCATGATAGAAATTCAGGCAAAGACTCTCTAGAGCTGAATGATTACAAGATCAGGATTTAACATTTAACAAATTGATTATCAGAACTACTGGTGTGTTTTCTTGACAAATTATGCATTCTCACTCTACCTCAGTTTTCCATCTGAAGAGTGGGTGATTTACAAGGATTTGATGTGTTGCTATATATAAATCATTTGTAACGGTCTGTTCTTACAGAGTAAGAACCATGTGACTATTAATACAAAGATAAATGAAAGCCTGGACTTTGCCTTTTAGCAGTAAAGTTATTTTATCTCTCTGCACCTCCATTTTGATTTTTGTAAAGTATTTTTAAAAACCTATATTGTTATTGTGAAAAATGATGAGTAAATATGTAGGTAGAGTAAAAAAGGAGTTTAATACATAAGTATTAGAACGGAACTGCACACAACAAATGTTAACTATTGTTGGTATTATATCATTTTGTCATTTGGATCCTTTTCTTGGTCACATGAAAATTCCTCCCCTACCTCTGTAGTGATCAAGTCGGCCCTGCCTGAACACTTTTTCCTCTAAGTAGCAGAAGGGATGCCAAGGTGGGCAGCAACTCAGCCAAGCTACACATGCAGGTCAAAGCATGCTTTCTTCCCAGAACTTGACCCCAGGAGGGCAGGGACAATTCTCAGCATCTAGGCATGAATGATACCCACTGTGCCATGCAAATAAACACATACTTTTACCCTGTCATGAAATGTTTTCGAAGAATGTGCCTGACTTGCCTGACTGCAAGTCTGTCAGGGCACGGCCCTGACATCCAACTGTTTTGATGATGCCCACAGTACCAAGCTGTACTCCAAAGTAACGACTGATGGCTTGGTTGATTGATGTCTCAACAACCCTCCTAACTGCTTCACTGAGAGTACAGGCTGCCCTGCTCCCTACAGGCACATTGCATAATGGTTCCACTTTGCAGGTGCCAGAGCCTGACTGCCTGGGTTTGAAGCCTGCATCCTCTGCTTCTGACTATGTCAACTTGGGTGATTGACCTCACTTCTTTGTGCCTTAAAAATCTCTCAAATGGGAATCACAGTCATCTTTATTCTGAGAATTAGTTGAGCTAATCATATAAGTGCTTAGAAAAATACTCAATAAAGGTTAACATTATAGACTAGTTGCACAGATGACAAAGTAATCTGGGTTGTCCAATCACTTCATGTGGTATGTTCCTATCTGAATGTAGAACAGAAGGGAGCTCCCTTCCCTTTTGTGGGTATAGGCAATCAGTCCAACAGTTCCCATGGCAGCTGTGCCCTGCCCATCACTCCAGTAGTGAAAGTGTGCCAAGCATACATAACTCCATGAATCATTTTGGCTGTTAAGAATCATTCACCAACATGACCTTCTTTCTTGTTTTGAGCCATGCTAATAAGGCTATGCCACTTGCCACCCACACATATATACACAAGTAAAAACACTAATGCTGCATCAATGATATTATACAGACTTGTCTTTGGGCATCAAGAAGCATGTCTGTTCTTTCATTCCTTTATTCTCTTAGAAGAATATTGAGTATCCCATACCTAGATACAAGCTAGGTGCTGCAATTATAACAGAAAATCTAGTTTTAGGTCAGAGTTTATAATCTGGAGGAAGAGATGAAGAAGTAAGCAGAAAGAGAAGTAAATAGGCAAATAAAAAAGAAACATGTAGTAAGTAAACAGCTTCAGCCAAAGAGTGGTGTAGGGAAGAGAGTTGAAGAGGGGAGGTTTTCAAAAAAATTAGGCACCAAACAAAAGAAAAAAAATCAAAGGTTCAAAGAAGGCTTCACAAGAGAAAGTGGCCTCAAAGCTGATACCTCAAGCAAAGATGTGCTAAATCTCACAGTTATTCTATTATGTGGGTGGAGAAACTGAGGCAGGAAGACACTGGTCTGAAGCCATAAAAGTGTATGGGAGTCTTACGACAAAACATCATCCTGAAGATATGGAGTTCTTTCCTCCACCATCACTCCATGCTCCCTCCCTCCAAAAGATCTAAACATTTTAAGTTTATGAGTCTGACAACTTCAATGGCATTCCTTACCCAGGCTATAAAATTCTAGCCCTGCCACCACAGAGCTGTTTTTTCTGAATTTCACAAACTTAGAGATAACACTGACTCTAGTTTTCTGGCCAGCAACAGTAATGGAGCCCAGGACTTTGGTTTATATTTGAAGACTAACTTTACGACTGCAAAAAAACTGTTGCCTGGGAAATCCAGGCCAGGGGGTGAGGGTGGAAAAAAAAAAAAAAAGATCTTTCTTTGACATTTCCTGCTTTGGGAGAGCTCAACTTTCTAACCACTAGTAGGTATTGGATTTCCCTTCAAAGTTATGTTTTTCAGAGGGTTATACTTTTATCAAAATACTTTGTCATGGCAATACTTATTGAGTAATGAAAATGTACTATCCAAAAATAATGGGTAAAAAAATTAAGTAGCAATGATGCAATTAATTCTCCTCTGTTACTGACTATTCAGCAAAAACCAAGAGGTTTTGGGATCAACATGTCAGCTTTGCACAAAGATATCAGCATATAGCCATCACTCATGAAATTGAATGTACAGAAAGATTATAAAGTAAGATTTTCACTCTATGTCCCACATAGGCACATGTCCTCTTGGCTTTCTTAGCAGTGAACAAGCATTCATTAACCAAGGAGCTTCATGTGCCATGATAAAACTAGCTCAACCAAAATATCCAGTGGAGATCCTTTGCCAGGAATATAAAGACTATTGCTCTTACAGTCGAATCTGGCTAAATTCTGCTCTTATAATCATGCAATTTGACAAATGAGGCATCTCCACCCCTACCCTAATCCATTCAGCTGAACAGATTCTCCTATATCAGTCCAAGTCTACAACAAAACGGAGAAATTATTATTAGAAGAGACAAAGATGCTATTTTGGCATAATTATAATCAGTAACCTGAGGCGTGCCAAAGTTAAGTCAATAAAGGTTATTTATAAAGCATGAGGTACCACAGTACTATCAGGAATAAATAGAACCCAGGACTTCAACTCCTAACTAACAATTCTTTCTCAACTGACATAATGACCTCTGAAGTTCTGAAAAAAGAATAGTGAAAATAATATCATCAAGACTACTATTTGCATTCTTTATTGAAAGGATATTTTAGAAATGAGACATGATAATAATCAGAGGTACACTGCTACAAAAAAGAATGGAGTCAGACCAACTTTTGCTCTCATCACCTGGCTATAAACACCATATACCCATGATGCCGTCCAAAGAAAGATATAGGCCAAAGTGCGTAGGAAGTGTGGAGAGAGCTTGAGGCTAGAAAGCATGTTCATTCAGGGTAATTCTCCTCTTTGCTTGGTGCTTTACAGTTTACAAAGCTTGTCTTAATTTGGCTGATATCATCAAGAGCCTTCTACATGTTGGCGTCTTCCCAGGCACTCCAGTGTCAGTGGAAAATAAGGTCATGGAAGTCCCATCTGGGCTGTTTTATTTAACCTTTACAAAAAAAATTCACAAGACATAGATCATTTCCCAATTTCATGAGTAAAATGTGTGAAGTTCAGCATGAGTAAGTGATTTTCCCAAGATCACAGAACCATCGGGCTGAGAAAGTAGTAAGAATCTGAATGCAAGTTGATTGCCAGACCAGCACTGTGTAACATAAGTCACTCCACCTCCAAGGGGTGTCCTCCACCCTTTTGGTGGCCATTCTCAGAGCCTTTCCTGTTTAAATTACCAAATTTTCTGCAGGGCAGTTCCAGTAGTCAGCTGACAGGCCTTTGAACAACATGTTGGACGAGAGGAAGAAGGCTCAGAAACTGGCGATGAGGGTGGGGTGGAAGGAATGCTGTAGGCAGGAGGGTTAGACTCCCACCTCAACCTTATTCACCTCTTCATACATGAAAAGGCAGAAATTGCCATTTATCATTATTTTAAAGTGACTGTTAATTGTGAAACTAATGTGTTAGCACCCAATTTTAAATTAACTTTCATCAAATGCTACAATGTTTTAAAACATATATATGGTTAGATGTGAGTGCAGCATTATTTCTGGATTCAAAAATCATGTAATAATCATCCAAATATCAACCAATAACAAATCCCAAACTAATGGTTAATCTTTAGGCTTCATTTCTCACCACCCCCTAAACATCAAAATCACCTGGAGGGCGAGAACCCATTCCCTAGGATGCACCACAGGCAAATTAAATTAAAATCAGGATGAAGCCTCAGCTTGGATTATGTGTCAAAGTTCTCCAGGTGATTCTGATATGCACCAGAGGTTGAAAACTTCTGAATCACTTACAGTGATTCTCAAACTGGTCCTGGAGACCAGCAGCATGGACATTATCTAGGAACTTGTTAGAAATGCAAATTCTCAGGCCTTACCCCAACTCCTCTGAATCAAGAATTCTGGTGGAGGGGTGGGGCCCAGGAAGCTGTGTTTTAATTAAGAAGTTCATGGGTGATTCTACACTTTTGAGAACTACTACCTTAGAATATTGTATCAAAGAGCTGTTGTCTAAACAGCTCCTAAGCCATTTTATTTTCTAACATTAGAAAAGATAAGCTAATTTAAAAAAAAATACTTTATATTTGAAAAAATAAGGACTTCAGTAAATAAATTGAAACTATAAGATGTAGGGTGATAAAAAAAAAATCCTACCATTTAACTCATTTTTTCCCTCAGTTCTCTACTCTCTATTTTTCATTGATTTCTTTCCTTCCATTCCTATCGATCGAATGCTGAAATTTTCAGAAAGCTGGTCTAACGTAATGAGTCCCCTTTCTCTTTAATTGCATGAGACACATGTGAGCACAGAAATATGAGTTGCAGATTTACATGCATTAATCTTTGTGAGAGCAGCATTCTCTAAGTATCATGCAAGCCTCACGTGACAGTCTTGGGTGCCACAGGCAGGCATAAGTTGTTTACATTAGCAAATACATTTCAACAGAAACACATGTTGGCAGTTAGCACTCCCCCAGTTCCTCATACAGTCCGTTCTGTGGAGAGCTAGACTCTGTTAAAAGAATTTGAATTTTAAAAGTGCCTTTTTTATATTGGGTTCCTAACAACCCTGTGAAGAAGTTAAAACACTTTGAGATGTTCAATTTTTAATTCTCCATATAATTCAAGGAGGGAATATGACTGATCTGAAGCTGTAGAGTAAGAAATTTAGGGCTCCCCAAGTCATACTTTCAGTGAATATAGTGATATGAACACCTCTAGAGGGAAGGCATATGGAGGGAGCTTATCATTCAGAAATCAACCAAAAAGAACCCCCCACCCCCCCAAACCCCTGAGAAACTAGGACATGAACAATACAGATCTGTGCAATTCTAAAGAGTTGAGGGACATCCTTAAAGTGGCAGAAGCTAAAACAAGCAAGTCATTTCCATATGGCAGAACTAATAGCCAGTGAACCAATCTGTTGCTACAAAATGTAAATACTCCTGTATTGATTGGTCAATAGTGATTGCTCTGTGCTCCCACAATGTCAGCTCACTGCCTAGTTACCCCTATGCTTTTCTGAGCATTCCTGCCCTCCCCACCCCTGTCTTGCAGCTCCAGAGGCAATTCCAGGCAGAGCAGCAGACTCCTGGGCCCTGCTAAAATTGAATTTGTCTTCTCTTCTGATGACCAGAACCTATGTCATATAGTTTGATCAGTGTTTTAAATATCATCCATGTCCTTTTATTTATTTATTTATTTATTTATTTATTTTATTTTTTTGGTCCTGGGAATTGAACCCAGGGGCACTCGGCCACTGAGCCACATCCCCAGCCCTATTTTGTGTTTTATTTAGAGACAGGGTCTCACCGAGTTGCTTAGGGCCTCGCTAAGTTGCTGAGGCTGGCTTTGAACTCGTGATCCTCCTGGCTCAGCCTCCCGAGTCCCTTGGATTACAGGTGTGCGCCACCACACCTGGCTCATGTCCTTTTAGATTAAAAAGGAATGAAATAAATTTGGTACTGTAATAAATGACTGAATTATTTAATGTCTTAGCTTCAGACCAATGTAGTTTTGTTCTGCGATGAAATGCCCTTAAACAGAGAAATTTTTAAATTTACCGGTAGATTCCTTCCAGTGAGTTCCTGTTCCAAACAGCAGTATTGGGACTGACAGTTTTCCAGAGAGGCCATTGTGGTCCTCATCATGGTCCATGATACTAACCTTCTATCCCCGCCCCTTGCTTCTCTCCTTGCCTCCTAGTCAGATAGTACCATGAGCCACCAAACTGCAGATTTGTTTTTCCCTCTGAGCTGGTATTGAAAGTGACTTGGAAAAAATATGTAAAAATCTTTAAAGTTTTAGAGTGTGGTGCTGGGGGTGTGGCTCAATGGTAGAACAGCTTACCTATCATTCACAAGGCCCTGGCGTCAATCCCCAGTGCCAGGAAAAAAAAAAAAAAAATAGCATTTGAATGTGAAATCTTGCGCAATCTCTTTTTACACCTTCATTTCAAAGTATTTTGTTTCTGCTGTCATCAAAGAACAGATTCTCCAATGTACGTGTCCTGATTGGCTGCAGATGAGCAGTGTTAGAGATCCTAGGCCAGGATTCTCCTCCTGCTTAACAACCCCACCCTTCGCTTTTGAACCTTTTTGGATAACCCAAAGAGACAGAGGAAGAAGGCGGGAAACACAGGGCAGTACCTAGTCAGGCACAGCATGTGAACTCCTGCTTGCCAGGAGGGGCTGACTGTCTGAAGCAGGTTTGGTCATGGTCACATCACCTCTAAACAACTATTTGAAAGCCCCCACCTCCCAAACCTGCTCATTCGGTTTTGCCAGTTGTCTGATCCACACCCAGTGATTCTTTGCAGTTTTCAGTTTTCATTCTCTGCCAGCTTCCTTTCCCAAAGGCTTCACCAGTTCCTTTATTTCCTGTTCTATACTTGACCCCAGTGTCCCACGGCTTCGTACTCTGCAACCTCAGGTCACTCTCACACTCCCAATTCTAGCTCCCAGAAGCCCATCTTGAGCAGCCTTAGCCCCCAGACCACTGCTTGCTCAAAGTGGGAAAGAGGGGTAGGCCCAGTTTTGTCCCATCACTATGACACTTTCATACGAGGAGTTGCTGACTTCAGGATCATTCACTCCCTTCCACTTGGTACGGTCATTTAGTCAGCTACTGGTAAGCACCAGCTCTTTACAAGTTACTGTCTTGTAAGACTGTTGGAATCATGCCTTACCAGAGCTTATATTGTGAAAGGAATTAGAGGTAAGGCAGAATAAACATAAAAAAAAAGACATTTTAAGAGCTCTGCAAAAAAAAAAAAAAAAAAAAAAAAATTTTAAAAAACCACTAAAAAAAAAAAAAAAAAAAAAAAACACACATTCAAATAAATATAATTCTCATCATGAAAAAAGTATACCTTACATGCCTCTTATGTAGTAATAAAGAATTTCTGCCAGGCAGGAGCAAGGACCACAAGTTCAAAGCCAAACTCAGCAACTTAGTGAGTCCCTGAGCAACTTAGCAAGACCCTCTCTCGAAATAAAAAATAAAAAGGGCTGGGGATGTGGTTCAGTGGTTAAGTATCCCTGGGTTCAATTCCTGGTACTAAAAAAAAAAAAAAAAACCAAAGAATTTCTGTACATATGACTACACTTGTATAATGAAGTTTTTTTTCTGGTTTACTTTTCATTAGTGCTGTTTTAATATTTAAAATACTGACTTCTAATATTGAAACTAAAAGCATTTAATACCTTAAAAAAATTTCTGTAGAAAATACCCAAAGGTATGTACCCTATGGAAAGTTCAGCTTCCTTCTTGTTAGGTTATTCACTTTCAGAATATTCTGGAAAATGTTATTAATCTAGTGCCCATGACTTTGCTTCAGCCTTGAATCTTCTCATCCAAATTCTGATGAGGTTTACTATGTAAAGAGGATTAACTTTAACATTTAATTTAAGCACTCTAAGGATTATATTATCCATAAATGTCAGTAAATAAGTATTATCTTTATCCTTTGGTATACAAGATGTAACACTCTTGCACCCCACTTGTTTTTTTCTATAACAGTTGGTAAGTTTGGTGTGGCATGGGAGTTTTTAAGAAATCTGTGTGTGACCAGCAAACAGGTCAAATATCCATTTTTCCCTTTTGCTGCAGGCTTATGCAAGTTCTGGGTTTTGGCCCACTAGCCCCATATCAATATAGCTGACCTAATTTTCCCCAGAAAAAGACAACCCTGTCTTCAAGCATATATCTTCAGACCTTTGCTGCCAGTCCAGCACCTTCACATAAGTTCCTGCTGCTGAGAAGGAAACACTAAATTAGGTTTACCCTACAACGGGAACCTTAGATCTAGAAAGCTTTGCTTATCTACTTGTTCTTTACAACAAATATTTTCTTTTTGCTTCTTCCTAATCTTGTTTTCACATCCCCTATTATTTGTTATTATGACTTCATTAACAGATCTGGTAACAAAGTCATCGAAACTAATGCTCTTGAAGAAGTTCACTGTAAAGCTCATCACCTTAGACCACTATCCTAAATCTCTCACCTCTACTGAAATTACATGGATAATAAGGAAAGAATTCGATTTCCAACATCATGCCAAAGTCTCTCTTTGTCGGTTGCTTCATTTGGCGGTTATGTAAAAATATAAATATCAGGGTTTTAATTCGTATAGAGCCACATTACAAGGCCCTCAATGTCATGTTAAAGACTGTATTATATTTAAGTTCATCAGGAAGTCATTTGAGAATTTAGAAGTTGGGAAGAGGGAGTAAGGGGGCACTGACAAGATCCAATCCATCCCAGTTAACATAAAAATAAAGGTTTCTCCCTCACCCTCCTGGAAACATTTTCAGAGTAGAATGCTCACAAACCAATGAGTCTCTAAATGGTGGAGTAATTTAAAATTTTTATAAAAATAAAGCATATATTTGTAAATCTCACACAACACACACACACACACACACACACACACACACACACTGTCACTTAAGACTCCTTCACACTGGTGGGAAATTAGGATACTTAACTAAGCAGGGCATTACTCAGCTGTACTGTTTTTTAATAACAAATTTTAATACAGTGTGTGCCATTCTACAAAATTGATGAACAGGGTCGAGAATCACTCTCTTTTATTGCAACCCTGATTGCTGTTTTTGGTTACTATAGAATCTGAGTTCCTTCTAAATAGAATGAAGTACTTCATCCATCCATTTGCTCAGGAAAGGCAGTATCAGTTCAAACAAAAGCTGTTAACTTGATCTTAATTGATGGACATTAGCCAGATGATAAACCTTCAAAGGAAAATTTACACCTACACATGAGTACAATGGATTTCTGATATGCTAATAGGATTGTTTTTGCGAAGAATCTCAGTAAGATAAATATGCTCTGGAAGAAATTGAACTTTTTTCTAGATGATAAATTCATGATTTTTAATTACTTCTGTTAAGCCTGGCATAAATATAATGCCCAGAAAAAATGATCAGGTCTATGTTTAAATTATCATTTTATGACTTCAATGAATCTCTATTTGTTTGTCAAAAGGAAAAGTGTTATGCTTTGCATTTATTTCCTAGGACTGTCGTAGCAAATACCACAAACTTGATGGCTTAAAACAATGGAAAATTATTCTCTTGGTATCCTGAGGCCAAAAGTCCAAAATTACTATGGTAGGCTCCTTGCCTCTTCCACCTTCTGGTAGCTTCTGGAAATTCTTGACTTGAGGCAACATCATTGCAATCTCTGCCTCTGTCTACTCCTGGCCTTCTTCCCTTGGGTGTCTCTCTGTTCACAGGTCTCCCTCTCCATTCTTTTATAAGTACATATTCTTTGATTTAGGGCTTAATCTACCTCTGATTCTTAATTTAATAGCTCAAGATCCTTAATAACTACAAAGAACCTACTTTCAAGTAAGGTCACATTATTAGGCAATGGGCATTAGGACATAAATACATCTCTAGAAGACACAGTTAAGCCACTACACATTTGTAGGCTTTATAGTTAACATTATGACTGGCTGTTCCACATCAATGTGTATAGCAGCTCAATTCACAATAGCTAAACTATGGGACCAACCTAGGTGCCTTTCAACAGATGAATGGATAAAGAAATTGTGGTACATATACACAATGGAATATTACTCAGCCTTAAAGAAGAATGAAATTATGGTAGTTTCAGGTAAATCAATTGGACATCATGCTAAGCAAAATAAACCAATCCCAAAGAACCAAAGGCTGAATGTTTTCTCTCATATGTGGATGCTAATTCACAATAAGTCAGGGGGTGCTAGGGAAGAAGAGAGGTACTTTGGATTAGAGGGGAGTATAGAGAGGGGAGGGGGGTTTAGGGGTGGGAATGATAGAACAAATCAGACTATATTACCCTATGTGTATATATGATTACACAGCTTGTGTAACTCTACATCTATGTACAACCAGAATAAGGAGTTACACTCCATTTATGTATGATGTGTCACAATGCATTCTACTGTCATGTATAACTAACTAGAACAAATTCTTTTAAATTTTTTAAGAACCATTATGATTGGCTACAAAAGAGAAAAGGTTCAAAATATGAGTGGTTTAAACAAGACAAGTTAATTCTCTCAAGGTAAAGTTCAAGTAAGAGGACGAGGCCAGTATAGCTCATGTCATCAAGGACCCCAAGTACATCTATCTTATTCTATTAGGATGATTTCTACTCTAAATTCATCTCATGGACCAAGAGGACTGCTTTATCTGTAACCATCATTTCTGTATCCCAGCCTCCTCATAGATAAAAAGAAAAGGAAAAGAACATACCTCCTTCTTTAAGAAAACTTCCTGGGTAATTTTCACATCCATTACTACTTAATTTCCCATTGAATAGAATTTAGTCACACAGCAAACAAGGGGAGTCTTCATTCCGGAAACATATTTGCCAGCCAAAATTCAAGGATTCTCTTACCAAGCAAGAAGTCAAAATAATATCAGAGAACACTTAAACATGTCTACCCTAATAGCAAAATAATATGCCAGGATTGTATTGAAGAATTGAAAATCCTGAATTGCTATGTTTATAAAAAATGAATGCCTGGAGAAAATCTGCACTTATTCTAATCTCTGAAATAATCACACTTTTACAATAGTTTCATTTTATTTCTTATTCTAGCTTTAGTCCAATCTATTTGCTTATCTGGTTCCCATAGAATCCTGTGGCATCTCTACCAAATGCACCAGTTAAAAAGTTACTACATTTATTGGCAATTACAACAGTCTTATCAATTCCCTTGCTGGCTACTGTATTATTGAGGCAATATTCCAGTATGTTTTATAAGGTTACTATCAAAACTGACACGAAAGGTACTATATAAGTAAAAGAACGACCGTGAAGCAGTGGGAGATTGCAACGAGAAGAAGGAAATAAGTGGGCTGGGGAAAACAGGGCAGCAGCAGTAGCTTCCTGGAAGGAAATGAGCAGCCCTCTCACCTGGGACTTTGGTAAAGCAACAGCTATAGAATAACCGGAGCCCAGTGGAGGCAGTGATGGGGCATCCAGTCAGAGACAACGGAAGAAAGAATGCTTGGGGAGTTCCTGTCACAGTGACATTCAGAGCCCATTACAGACTGTGACATTGATGAGAAAAGTGTGTCTGATGTAATATAATGGGTGAGGAGAGGAAATTCAAGTTTAAAAAATAGAATTTATAGGAATAAGGCCAACAAGCTGACCTCAGTAAGTCAGCTAGAGTCATGGGCTTCCCGCAACTCCCCACTAGCAACCAGAAAGCTAGGACAAATCCAGAACACAAAGACCTCTGCAGGAGACAGACTGACTTTAATAGAAGTAGATTCAGAAAACTCTTGTCTGGTACTGCCAACCACAACCACAGAACCCAGCACCCTCCAGAACTTCACCCTAAGAAGCAAGAGAGCCGGTGACAGTTGCCAACTAGTGAGTGGAGAAAGCACTTCCAATACCTTGACGGGTAAATTTCGAGGCCAACCTACCAGTGACATCCATTCACAGGGAGGACAAGTATCAGGGAGGTAAGACCTGGCCACGACTTTCTCAAACACATGCACATTTGTACTGCAAGTTCCATGTTCCTTTCTTGATCAATTCACACCTGAGAGCTCTACTGTAAGTCTTAAAACCAAGATTGTTTCTTGCTAAAACCCACAGCTAATGCACTTCAGGCCTTCACCTGTTCTGTTCCTAGTCATACATCCTCTACCCTTATCTATAAAATTGTTCATTACACCCTGGAGACTATTTATATATATATATATTTTTTTTTAGTTGTAGGTGGATACAATATCTTTATTTATTTTTATGTGGTGCTGAGAATCGAACCCATTGCCTTGCTCGTGTGAGGCAAGCACTCTACCAACTGAGCTACTGCCCCAGCCCCGCCTGGAGACTATTTAATGAGACAATCCTCTTTCTGAATCACTGCTACAATGAACACATCCAAATCTCCCTTTAATAACCCTGCAAAGGAAAATCCTTGGAGTTCAGGCAGCAGTGAAAGAATCGATGTTTCCAAAATGGTAGACCATGAAATAGTATTTCTTCAGTGTCATAATTTGGAAACCTAAGTATCACTCCTCCTACTTCAAAAGTGGTAGACATGGTCCTGTGATAAAAGATAGAGAACTCTCATCTAGTACTGGATCAGACACCAGTCAGCGGACCAACTATAGCTGTCAGAGATTTACATCACTTCACAGAGCATCCTTTTTTTTTTTTCTACCTTTATGTAAGGGGAACAAAATCACTTATGAATACCATAGGTCGGTGTTAAACCCATGTAAGGAAACAGATGCAAATGTACCCTACATAGTATGAGTATACACAGAGAGAAAAAAGTCAGTATTTCTACAAGAATGAACACTTCCCTCTCTCCGCTAGGAGTATTTTGTTCACTCTGACTCACCACAGGACCAATGTAATTGCCAGGTGTTGAAAGGATTTTGTTTTATGTTCATTGTTATATAGTTCGTGTTCCCATTTCATCTTTCAGGTCTTTATTTTGATTCTTCGTTTTGTTTGCTGAATTTTCATTCTGCTTGCTCAGGAATAAAAATCTTCTGTTTATGATCCCGGCACTGCACAATTTCACTCATTCCACAGCATGGCATTGCTGGTGTGTCTGTAAAGGGTCCTTTCTGGGGAGCATGTGGGCTTGAAGGAGTGACTGCAGGTGCACTTTCACTGCTGACAGACTTTAAAAGAGATGTGAGAGCAAGTTAATGTAACCAGTGCATTGGAGGGTGAGGGCGGCCTGGACCTTCAGCCTTGCACTTCACTTTCAAACACGGG
Organism: Glaucomys volans; assembly: GCA_020662805.1. Classification (NCBI taxonomy): domain Eukaryota; kingdom Metazoa; phylum Chordata; class Mammalia; order Rodentia; family Sciuridae; genus Glaucomys; species Glaucomys volans. Next base: position 305,483 of record JAJEJO010004839.1, on the reverse strand, counting down.
CAAGTGTTCAAAGCACCTACTTAGACACAGAGTGTTTTTGTTTTGTTTTGTTTTAATCAGACAATAATAATTATGGTGGTGTTTCTGAGGGAACCCAATGTAAGCACTGAACCAACAGAAGGCAAAAGAGTCAGTACATGAATAAAAATGTCAACTCTATACAACAGTGTTTACCAGAGTCTGAGTGTTGGGGAGGGAGGAATGGAGACAGGGAGAGAGGTTAGTTAAAGCCGAGGGGGTAGTAGTTAGTTGGAGAGGAGAAATAGTTTCTAATGTCCCATAGCATGATGGGATAACTTGTCACTCTCACCACCAAAGTAGGAGGAGAAGTTGAAGAAGGCTGCAGGTGTTCTGTCATTGCTAGTTGACTTTAAAAGGGACGTGAGAACAACTTAAACTGGTATATTAGAGGTAGAGGGAAGCCCGGATCTTTATCCAACAATTAACTAAGTATTTCAAAATAGCTAGTAGAGAGGATTTTTTAATGCTCCCAACACAAGGAAATGATATCTGTTGGAAGTGATAGATATGCCAATTACCCTGACCTGATCATTAGGCTTTGTACCCATGCACTGAAATATCACACAATACCCCATAAATATGTACAATTACCATGTACCTATTAAAAGTATTTTTTGAATTAGAGAAAATATATTCACTTCATGACTGATCCAGACAAGGGAGGGGGCTTAGCTTACTGCCAAAACCAAAATCAGCCTGTTCGCCTGGCGTGGTGGCACACGCCTGTAATCCAAGCAACTTGGGAGGCTGAGTCAGGAGGATCACGAGTTCAAAGCCAGCCTCAGCAACTTAGCGAGGCCCTTAGCAACTCAGTGAGACCCTGTCTCTAAATAAAATACGAAATAGGGCTGGGGATGTGGCTCAGTGGCCGAGTGTCCCTGAGTTCAATCCCTGGTCAAAAAAAAAAAAAAAAAGTCAGCCTGTTTATGCCCAACTCTCAGTCTACTAGACTCAGAACAGTACCCTTGGGGGAAACTTTGAGACCATGGAGTAGACATATCTACCGAGGTCGCTTCCACTGCTCTATGTGGCAAGTATAGAAAGAAATTAGCTTCTAAAATATTTAAAATGTTTATGATTTATGGTTAAGCATAAAGGATTGATAAAATAAAACAGTATGAACAAATAATGTGGAAAATTTAAAAAGTGATGCTAAGTAAAAACTAAGAATATGATTTGAATGTCTCTATTAGTGACTCTATTTCTGAAAGAATTAAAACTATGTAGACCTATTTAACTTTTTCACTTCTGGAGATATAGGGAAAACCTTATTTACTCTGCCCATAGTATTTCAACCTGAATAAAGTTTTGCTGAACAATGTAAAAAAAGAAAGAAAGAAAGAAAGAAAGAAAGAAAGAAAGAAAGAAAGAAAGAAAGAAAGGGAGAAAGAGGTTACCAAATCTACTCATGCTCAGGAGTTTTAATAGAATAGCCCCAGTTTGGGTTCAAATCCAAAATATCCCCCAGAACACTCAAGTGTTAGGCAAGGTAGCAATGTTCAGAAGTGAAAATATTTGATTATGAGAGGTATGACCTCATCACTGGATTAACCCATTTGATGTATCTATTATTTAATGAACTACTGAGTGGTAACTGCAGGCATATGGAGCATGACTGGAGTAAGTAGGTCACTAGGGGGTGTACCTTTGGGGACTATATATTGTCCCTTGCCCACACATATCTCTCTTGGTCTCTCTCTCTCCCTCCCCTTCCTGGCTGCCAAGAGCCAGCAGTTTTCCTCTACCACAGCCTTCCTCCATGATGTTCGGCCTCACCTCAGGCCCAAAGCAATGAAGTCAGCTGACCATAGACTGAGACCTCTACAACCATGAACCCAAAATAAATTTTTCCTCCTCTAAGTTGTTCTCGTCAAGCATTTTGGGCACAGCAACAAAAAGCTGATTAACATACACATGCACATAGGAAATTGGAATAATGGCTATCATTAGCCAAGAAGTTCACCAGGAGGAGAACTAAGGGGTGAGTCTAAAGGAGTGTATCAGCATGAGTCCATCCCTGTGGTGGAAGCCAGGAATCAGAAGAACTGTTTCTCCCTAATAATTTATAAGAGCTAACATTGATCGCATTCTCACTATATGCCAGGCACAACTCTAAAGCTTTACCTGGATTAGCTCATTTAGTCCTCACAACAAGCCTGTGAGGTAAGTAGCATTATTTTCTCCATTTCACAGATGAGGAAACAGGCACAGGAAAGTTAAGTAATTGAATGAAGGAAAATCACATCCAAGGACTGGGGATATAGCTCAGTTGGTAGAGTGCTCACATCCAAGCGAAAGTCTACCAAGTGAGCAGCATTTTATCACATACACAACTTCAGGAAAAAGCTCAGCCTAGATGAAAGAGCTTCTTTTCTCCTGTGTTTTCACATCTAGGGCTGGAGGACACCACCAATTGGGTTGACTTTGATGGAGTATAATAGGAAGAACACAAGAAATGTTCCTCTCTCTCCAAAATGTCACACCCTTAGGCTAGTGTGGAATTTGCACCAAAGCCCCACTAACTTATCTTTTCCTGGGGTTAATGCACCCAAGGCCAGCTGTAAATGATTTAAGTGTTATTAATATTAACAATGAGAATAACAATGAGTTACAATCAGCCTTTATCTCCTTGCAACATATTCATTTGGAAATGGAGGTGAGCACCAAGAACAGAGCCCTGGGGAATGAGTCAGAGGTTAGAAAAGGGTAGAAGAAAGGGTGGAGAGGTTCAGGCTGTGCACCTGGGCAAGAAGGACACACTGGTTCCCAGAGAGCAGTGTAAGGAAGTGTGAGCAAAGAACTAGGAATGTTCTGTCTCTCCTTCTCTCCTTCACCTTATTTGACCTGATATTCCTGAATCTTTCTTTGGGAGATTTTCTTGTATAGTCCCTATCATTTGCCAAAAGGTCATCTTTTCCAGCCACTATCACAATCATCCCCTCTCTGTCCCTGAGGCTCTTCAACTATTCACCACACCACCACCAACAGAAACCCATTCTTCCTCAAAGTCCATGAAATGAGAAATGTCAGAATTAACATCAATTCTATGCGCGCTCTCTCTCTTCCCCTATGCACTAGGTTCCTGTGGCTGCTTATAATACATCACATACTAAGTGGCTTAAAACAACAGAAATGTATTCTCTCACAGTTTTGGAGGCCAAATGTCAGAAATCAAGATGTTGGTAGGGCCACACTCCCTCCGGAAGCTCCATGGGAGGATTCTTCTTCGCCTTTTCAAGCCACTGATGACTGTGGCTGGTGTGACCTCGGCTCTGTTGGCTGGTGGTCATGTTATTCTAAGTTCTGCCTTCTCCCATACAACTCCTGTCCTCCTCTGCCAGTCTCAAATCTCCCTTTGTCTTTCAATTACAAGGATACTTGTCACTGGAGTTAGGGCTCTTCCGAATAATCCAAGATGATATTTTCATCTCAAAATCTGAATTTAAGGCTGGGTGTGGTGGCACATGCCTATAATCCCAGATACTGGAGAGGCTGAGGTAGGAGGATAATGAGTTTGAGTTCAGCCTCAGCAATTATTAAGGCCCTCAACAATTTAACAAAACCCTGTCCCAAAATAAAAAATAAAAATGGCTGGGGATGTGACTCAGTGGTAAAGTGCCTTGGGTTCAATCCCCAGTACCAAGAATCAAAAATAAAAGACTTGAACTTAATAACATCTACAAAGATTTTTTTAAATAAATTAACATACACAGATTCCAAGGATAAGGATGTGGTCAAACCTTTTGAAGGATCACCATTCAACCCAGTAAACCCAACTAGAAGCACAAGAGAGGAAAATAACAAAGTGTAATGGAGTGGTGCAGTGTTTTAGAAGCCAGCCCTCTTGCCTGGTCAAAAAGAAATATGAACACAGGAGATCCTATAGGGATCCCTTAGGAGAAGCCCAGAAGAGAGCACCAGGGGTCAGCCCTAAGCATGCAGCCAACCAGACCTATAATCTTGGATTATTCATTGATCCTTTTCAGGATTCAGTTTTCTTATCTATAAATGAGGGGTTGCTCAGATGTTCTTTGGGTACCCATCCAACCTCAGCATCTTATGATTCTGCAGAAAATTCCAAGCATATTTTAAGGCCCAGCATGTGCACAGTCAGAAAACAGACAAAAGTAATGTTATCACAGCTAGTCTTTCATTCAGCAAACTCCCTCAAATGCCTTCTTTTTCTGAGAAAAAGGAGGTAGCCTCAGTACTTCAATCAACCACCATTGCATTAACTAAAACAATAATCCTCAGGATCTTTCAGTGATGCTAAAACCAATGTGACCCCAACAAAATTGAACTGTTTTATACGTACAAAGTCTGATCTATCAGAAAAGAAGGAAAAGGAGAAGGGAAAGAAAAAAATATGGCATAACTAATCTGAAGCAGAGCTGCCCAGGGGTGACTGAAAGCTATCTGATACACACCCAATTTTGTACTAGGCTAAAAAGACATCGTGTTGGAAAGAAAACTGTGCACTCTAGATTCCATTCAACTCTAGATCAACCCCAACTCTATGAGATCTTAAACAAGTCCCTTACTTTCCAGAATGTGTGCTCATATGGAAAATGAGATACTAGGAATGCATATGCCATGAAGAAATAGTGAGGACCCAACTCAAGAAGGAACAGAAAGCATTGAACAGTACCTGTCCAGCATGTGTTGCTTCCTTCTGTTTGCCCTGCCCAGCTGAAAGTAAACAGGTCAGATCTTAAAGTTGTAAAGTGTTTGAAGTCCATTTTCCACCTGCCATCCTGTACTTTTCTTTTCCCTCTTGACAGCAACCCTTCTAGGCAAAGAACTTGTAATTTATAGTTCTCAATTATTCATACATTATGTCAATGAAATTATTCATACCAAGATACTGTCTGAAACAGGCTTCCAATTATTTTGTCTCTAATGGCAGAAATTATGTCAAATATTTTATATCTGAACAATAAGATGAAGGGAGGTAACAGGATGGGAGTGGAGACCCTTATCCTGAGGTCTTTTTATATGAAACTGGACAGTCTGTAATCCTAGCACTTTGGGAGGCAGAGGCAGGAGGATTGCAGGTTCAAGGCCAACTTCAGCAAATCAGTGAGACTCTTAGCAATTTAACAAGACCCTGTCTCAAAATTAAAAATGAAAAGAACTGGTGATGTAGCTCTGTGGTAAAGTGTCCCTGGGTTCAATCCATGGTACAATAACAATAAAAATGAAATTAAATGAAACTGAGCCCCTCAGCTGACTCAAAAGGGGAATCATGTTGAGAAATGCAACAAAGAATTGAATACAAAAATTGAATCCCCTTTTTCTTTCAAAAGCTAGACTGAAAGCTAGACTCTTGCTTAAGTTTAATAAAATAGGAGAGGACATATCCTTAAGAAAGAGAAGTCTTACCTGGGCACGGTGGCGCACACCTGTAATCCCAGCACTTGGGAGGCTGAGGCAGGAGGATTGCGAGTTCAAAGACAGCCTCAGCAACTTAGCGAGGCCCTGAGCAACTCAGTGAGACCCTGTCTCTAAATAAAATACAAAATAGGGCTGGGGATGTGGCTCAGTGGCCGAGTGTCCCTGAGTTCAATCCCTGGTTCCAAAAATGAAAATAAAAAGATAAAAATAAAAATAAGAACCTACTGCTTCACTCTTAAGAATGAGAGAAGCATTTCCTTTCATATAAATGAAATATTTAACGATGACATAATTTTACAGAAAGGAGCATTTTAAAAAACTCTACACCCTCCATTAGTGAAGAGCAAGCTTGTCCAATCAACCATTAGAAGAGACATATTTGCAGAACCAGGCTTCCCATGAGTTCATCCAAGTGTTATTGTCACAATTGCCAGATAGACCATTTTTAATTCTGACTATTTTCATCACAAGGACAATCTTTCAATTTGACCCATTCATTCTTCCATTCAGCAAATAGCAATTATTGATATCAAGGGACTGTGCTAGGCAAGCAAAGATAAATAATATTCAGCTAATGGCCTCTGAAAACTTACAGATATGTACTACACATATGCAAGCATGTGTAAAGCTTCCAAATAAGTAACCTAGATAATCATTTATAAATTTAGCTAGTTCTTTATAAAATTGACTATCAGTGGATGGAAGTATATGGGTTATAATGACTTTTACTTTAGCATTACATTAATACTACAACTATTTGGAAAAACACTAAAACATAGACAATTAGAAATTTTGACTAATTCAATAAGCTCTCAGAGTTGTCAGATTCATTTGTCTCTATCGATGTACATATTTATTTCTCCCTTGTTGCAAAAACTAAGCTGGACTAGCATAAATAGCTCAAGTAGGCAGTACTTAAGAGCCTGACCCAGGTCACCATATGTATACTTGAAAGAAAATAGAACTGCCTCTTCTTAAAAAATATTATTTAATTTAGACTCACTAATTGTGCCATTTCATTCCTTTATAGGTGTTTTGTTTCTTAATAAGATAAAATGCTTAACAAGCTGTAGCCACATCATTCAGAGGTATTCTCCTCCTTATGACAGAACAACAACAATTCTAATTTCTAGTTTCTTTTAATATAAATGAATTATAAAAACAAGTAACAAAGGATACTGAACATAATCCAGAATGGCTAATGTTCACATGAAACATTAAATTCACAAGAAGAAATAAAAGTTTCCATTGTTCCATTGTGAACATTAAGTTCACAAGAAGCAACACTAAATTTATCATACTTTCAATATAGAACAATTAACCAGTCCTTTTGACATGAAGTATAAGGGTGAATGAGAAGGAATTTAAAACCAAGAAAAAGGGAAGAAATTTTTACCTTTCCAGGGTCAAAACAAGCTAGTGATTGGAACTGACATGTGATAGTTCATCTAAAAACACTTCAACCTATCATTTTATGATAGTGTTTTTTAATTGGCCTGAGACAAGGAGGTTTTCATTAACTCTCACCAACATTATTCCAAAGAAGAGCCAGCTTCAGATAATGCCATATACTTTTTTAATTATGTGTAACTATGCCAAGGTGTTCTTGGGGAGGAAAAATAAAAAGCTCCCTCATAACCCTTACTAAGAATCTTACCATGGGGACTTTACTCTTATTTAAATTAAGAGTCAATCCTTTATTAAATATATTCTAACTAGCTATTACTCTTATAGGAAAATCATCTCTATGAATGAAGAGATTAGGGACAGGAGAGGCAGGGAGAGTGTGAACTGGATTGCTAGATTCTTTTACAGTTCATCAACACTTCAGAGAATGATTTGTAAAAATATAAAACATTGCCTTCATGTTTTAAGCATGATTCTGTGCTGCATCAAGTGTGCGGTTCAACTTTGTGCTAAATCTTCAACCAGGACCACATGTACTCACTAGGGATTGAGACAACATCTTTGATAAATAAATTAGGAGTGTTTAAAGAATTTACATGAGTTCTCTAAATGAATAGAAGGGTTTTCCCATTTTGATTATTATTTATCCTATACTTTGTTTTGTTGTCAAAACTATAAGCAGATAGAATTTACAGGAAATGTTGATATATAATGGATGTATATATGTGCATAAATATTTATATACACATCTATACAGGGTGGCCTATTTAAAATCATAATGCCTTACATGGACCTCCTATTGTGAATATTTAAACATGTATTCTTTTTATTACATATAGAATACAGGAAATAGCATATATACACAATGCCACTAAATTGTCTTTTTTAATGAAAAAGAACTAAAAGTTAAATGAAGCAAAACACTCTCATGAGTTTAATCATTAAACTTCAACTATCACAAAGTTTAATCACTTCTAAGTACGATAGACCTATCTGATTTAATTTTCTTAAATATTTCATGACAAGTTATTTGTATTTTTACAGACATGCACTTAAATATAAAGATTCTGATGAAAATATTAACTTCAAAAACTTTTATTGTTCAAAATGACAATGAAAATCACTGTCAATGACTTCAAAAACAATGAGATATTTTACAGCTAAATAGCAATATTTATTAACAGAAAGTTAATAGTAGTTATGAATATGTGGCTATTATAGTCCCTTTCATTATCAGTTGCTTTGAAGGTCTGAATTTATTTTTCTAGCTTCACAAATTTCAGGTATATACTTATAATCTCAGATAGGAAACCAGACATTTAATTGACTTGGGTCAATTAAAATCAATGAATCTTATCCAGATCAGTAAGTCATCCTATTTTAGAGTTAAATCCCTATAATTTCACAAAGATGTGATGATTTTTTTATTTTCTCCTAATTCTTCAACTACACTCTCTGTCTTTTGCTATTCATAGCCATAGCCAGGCAGGCATAGGCCAATGAACTAATAATACATAGAATTTGTAAGTAAGTTCCTATGGTTAGCACGGATTCCTGGTAACTGGGCAGGATGTTGAGGGGGTAGTTTCCACCCCAGCGTCTCAGCTGAAGTTCCTCTGTTCTGGCAGGCTTCTCATCCCCAATGGGTTTCATGATCACCAAACAGGGCCCCTCTCGTACATATCCTCTTTTGAGTCACTCTTACAATTAGACCTCCCCGTGACAGATCCAGATTTGCTGGTTTGGTAGTGAAGTAAGAACAGCCTTGAAGCTGGTCCTCACCTTTGCCTTCTTTCCAACCCCAGACGCCCTCTGATGTGGACTAATTCATTGACTGGGTTATAGTTCTTCAGTGAAATAATCTTTGGAAGGGCCTGGAAATATGTACTTTCCCCCCTTTTGCCAAACTTCCCTCCAAAATATGTTTAATAATAAAAAAAAAAACTAAGCTAGCAACATTTGAATTAGATCACATTTCTCACAATACAAAAGATCATTTGTAACAAAATTGTTGAAGAGGTAAGAAGTTAGTATTACCTCTAATTAGAAGTAAACTTGCCATTCAAAACTGGTAATACTATTTAAATTCAATCTGGGAAAAAAAAGATTCAAAAATCCGTCTTCTAAAATCAATCTTCAAACATTCTACTCTTTGCTATTCTATATTCTTTCCTCAGTCCTGAACTCTACCATAGTTTAACCATCTCTCTTGTCTTTTCTTTCTTTGTAATTGTTTGCATATCATTAAAAATTTTCATTAGTCTTTCTTTTTTAACCGAGCTTCTGCCCATAAAAGATCTAGAAATATTTCCATCATCCAGAACTCAGCTAAACAGACTCTGACAGAATGAATGTACCAGATTGAGTCATCTATCTCTCAGCCACACTTAGACCCTGCCTCTGCTTTATTCTCATTTAAATTCAAACTTTTCTTTCCCTTTCTTGATTTTTTTTTCTCCCTATTCAGCACATTCCTGTGGATTTGGAAAGGGTGGGGAATGAGGAAAGGGTATATGAAACAAAAGAAAACAATAAATAAAAATTCACGATGAAAACATTATTTTCATTTTAACTGACTTTTGTAGCTCTTATTTGGTTTTCACAATCAGAAACAAGTAGAATGACAATCATACTTTGGGAGAAGAGGGATGCGTTGCCAATTTTGGCAAAAAGAGTTAAGAATCATAAAACTGCCACGTTAAGCTGTACTGTTTGAGACTACTCTCCTGAGGGGAAAGGAGATAATACAAAATGCTCTTGGAAGCTGTGTCTCTGAGAGAAAGAGATACTTCTGGAAAGATAAGAAAAGAAAAGATCAGCAAGGAAAATGAGCAAGAATCTTATTGCTTTTCCAAGTTTTATAAATCGACAGAGAAATTGTTCGTGTACAAACGTGAGGTTTTTGAAGTATACATCTACATTGCAGAATAGTTAAATTTAGCTAATTGGCAGATGCATTACCTCACAGTTATCATTTTTGTGGTGAAAACACTTAGTGTTCACTCTCCTTACATTTTTCAAGAATACAGTACGTAGGCCCATGCTATATAACAAGTCTTTTGAATGAATTCCTCCTATCTATCTGTGATTATATATTCTCCATCCAGCATCTTCCAACCCACCATCCACCCCCTAACAACTGCAGTCTGAGTTGCCATTCTGCTCTGCTTCTGTGAGCTCAAATTTTTTTGACGTGGTTTTTGTTTTTCTGTGACTGGCTTTTTTTTTGTTTGTTTGTTTGTTGGGGATTGAACTCAGAGGCACTCAACCACTAAGCCACATCCCCACCCCTATTTTGTATTTTATTTAGAGACAGGGTCTCACTGAGTTGCTTAGGGCCTCGCTAATTTGCTGAGGCTGTTTTTGAACTCTCGATTCCCCTGCCTCAACCTCCAAAGTGCTGGGATTACAGGCGTGCGCCACCACGCCCAGTGCTACTTTTTTTTAATTTGACAATAATTGTATCTGTTCATCGCATAAAACATGATGTTTGGAAGAGCCATAACATTCTTGTTCATAAATTATATTCAGAAAAAAAACTTCACCAAAAAATTTTGGAATATATCAACTCAAAAGAAGAGAGAACATTTTATACTCAGATAAGGACAGAGTGTAGAAAGTCTGACTTGTGCTGGGATGACTCCAACATTTTCCCTCAGGAAATTTAAGTCTTTTTCAGTGAATCACCAGTTTCATGAAGTCAAGTTTAAAAGCAACCCAAATATACCTGTGAAAAAAGACACATCTAAACAAAAAGGCAGTTTTTACAATGTTGAGTGACATGAGTAAAATGATGGGCCTCCTCCCAAAATAAAGAACAAATATCAAAACTTCTAATGAGTGGAGGCAGCTCCCCATGATAGAAGGCATGGGATGTGTAGTTTCCAGATTAGAACAAAATTATGACAACTGAAACAGTAGTGGTACTGTAAGTTCCACGTGATATTTGAAAAATATGACAACCATCTCGATCTGCTCAAGTAGCACTCAAAGTAAGGGTGAAATTTTATCAACACTGGCTAATGTGTGGTGTGTTAGAAAACTAGCAAGGAGATAAATTGATGGATTAAAGCATAAACTACTCACAGGCTGACAAAAGAAGGACAAATAGAGTTATAATCAAAGGGGTGCTTTCCTCTGGCAGAAAGAACCCATGTGTCTGGGGGAAGCAATGAACACAGAATTTTTTGTCTTTGATTTTAATTTAGTTTTTACTGTGTCTCACTGCAAAACCAGGTATAACTCTCTAAAATCTCTGTGACACAATTTTCCATCTGTTAAATAAGGCTGGTTGTTTCAAATAGCTTTTTTTTTTTAAGTAAAATACATGTGAAATATTTGGAGGACCCTGGAAAGTATGACCTCTACTACTTAGAGCTATTTGATGTAGCATCATTTTCTTCAGCAATTGGAGTTCAATTGATAGACATCCAGAGTAGACATGAAATTGTGAACCATCAGAATGCAATACCAAGGGACATTAAGAGTCTATTTTCTGAAAAAGTGTAGCTAGCTGTCTTTCTAGAAGTAATTTAAGCATAGGCTGAGGGAACAGGCCACCCTCTAGGTTCTCTCCCAACCTTTTTTTCCTACAGATTCTAATTTCTCTTTCCCGTTAGGAAAAAAAAAAAAAAAAAAAACACGACAAGAACTCCAAAGCAGAGAGAGAGAAAATAAGGCTAACTGAATCTTCAAATCTTACTTTTAAAAATATCACAGCATTCTGGAGGAGACCTATAACAGCACAGGTTGAGTTTCCCCTTGAAATGAACTCACCACCCTTTCTCTGGATATGACCCTACTCTTCCACATCACCTTAGTCTATAATAGCACAAAGAAAGAGAGAGTTTTTGCCAGAAAAAAACAACTGGATTAATATTTTCATTCTCCTTCTCCTATGATATCTAAAACTGAGAGGCCATTCATATATTTATATTTTTGTATCTCTTCTGAAAAACACTAAAATAGATCCAATTTTGGATCATTTTCAATAGTGGGACAAATTTGAATTGGGAATGACCTTTGGGATCAGTCACTGACTTGTTGTAGTGAAGAAGACCTTGTGGAAGGCTACTTGGGATTCTTGCTTGTTTAACATTCTACCCAGAACAATCTAGGACCTAGCCCAGCACTGATTTCCACAGACTGGGCCTTAGGATCGTGATCCTTCCTCTGCATTTATCTCTTGACACTGCCCCTGACCCACGATTTCATCTCCAGCACAGAAAGTCATTTCACTTAAAACTTCAAATGACCTCATCATAGGAGCCGAAATGCAAACTAGACAGAGGTAGGTAATGATAGGTGAAAAACTCATTTCTTCTTTGTGCTTGGCATAGTTTAACACAATAGCCAGATTCCTAACAGGTTTTTCTAGATTTCACTCCCCACTCAACTTGCATGTTCCAGCAATATAGATGTTCTTATTACTCAGTCCTTACTTTCATCTCTCTTTGGTTCTAGGATAAAACTACTCAAATCCAATTCAGAGGTTTTATTCTCCATTGGAACTTTTGGGAACAAGTTCTTATAAACTCAATTCCTGAGATCTTATATTAGGCTCAAGCCAACCTGACAATCAGAGCATTAATTTTCCTTTGGCTCAGAAATATCCCTGAACTTCCCTTTCTCTCTCTTGGAATGAACTGCCCAGGACAAATATTGGAGATTGGCTTTTCTGCTCTCTTTCATCCAGTCAATCTTCCTTTCCTCCTAACACTTAAAACATATCTGATTTTCTCTTTTCCTTAGGTAATATTTGCCATTCCTGTCTCTTCATTTTCCTTTTTTAAAAATATTTTAGATGTTGATAGACCTTTATTTTATTCATATATTTACATGTGGTGCTGAGAATCAAACCCAGTGCCTCTGGCACGCTAGGCAAATGCTCTACCACTGAGTCACAACCCCATACTCTCCTTTTGTTTTTTGAAGTGTTCCACATTGAAGTTCTTCATTTCTTCCCCCCAGAAGTGACCTTCCACTTCTGGTCACCATGGGTTTAGTATACTAGCTAACAGCTGGGTCTTTAAAATTAGGCAAATCTAGATACAAATTGCCCCTTTGCCACTTACCAATTATGTGTCCTGAGTAAATTCTTACCCACTCTGGACTCTAGTACTTACAAGCTTATACTCTTAGCATCTGGTGATAGACCAGTGACATAGTCACCCAAATCTCTCTGTCCTCATTTGCAAAATGACAGTATCTATCTTACAGTGCTGATATAGGAAGAAATGTGATGATCAAAAAGTTTTGCATGGTGACTAAATTAACTAAGTACTCTATGAATATTAGTTATTCTAATATTGCTATTACTAATTCAAATTACCAGATCCATTTTGTATATATGAGGTTTTCTGACTTCACTTTGTTCTCAACAAATACTACTTCTAATACCCAGACATCACACCTCATTGGCCAGAGGTTTTCTCTCATGATCCACATGAAGCTTAGAGGTGAATGCTGGGGAAGCAGAAAGTATTGCCGCACTTTACAGTCAAAACCATTTAACCACTGAATTTAAGTTTTGCTGAGTCCTTACTTGTCCCCATCTCTTTCATATTCTCCAACTTACTAACAGAGCAACTTTCACCTAAATACATCAAACATTGAGGCTATGATAATAGGTATGAGAACTATGATTTAAAACATCATTGAACCAGAGTCCTTCTGTGAAACCACAAATGAAGACCATGTCCAGGATGTGGATGTACATACTAAGTGCTTCTGGATTCCATAGTAGGGTAATTGGTGCTCCAATTAAAGAGAAATCCAGAGTGGGGGATCTGACCACTGCATCAGTCACCTTCCTAAACCCAGGCTTGCTCCAGCAGAAGGGGCTGCCACTCTTCAAGGTTCGTTTTAGCTCTCACTGTTGTGTTTGACTCTCCAGAAACCAATGCCTATCAAAGAAGATATCTTCCCAAAGAGAAGACACTCCAGTTCCTACAGACTTTTGGTAGAAAGTCCAAAAAGTTTACAAGCTACATTTGTAGGATGATGTTGAGTAAGTCAGAAAAATTCAAAGTACCAATTATTATACAAGAAAAAATTTAGCTTTTAAATTTTTTGTTGGTGGTGATGGTGATGATGGTGTCTTGCCTGAAATCCAAACACCCTTCAAAAATGTAAAAGAAAAAATCGTTTTCATATGCAAAATCCCGCATGTACTCCTCAGAACTTCCACTTCCAACAATAAATAAAAGAATATTTTTGTTATTTGAAAATCAATATTATACTGCCAGAACAGTCATTTTATTTATTTATTTATTTATTTATTTATTTATTTATTTTGGAACCAGGGATTGAACTCAGGGACACTCGGCCACTGAGCCACATCCCCAGCCCTATTTTGTATTTTATTTAGTGACAGGGTCTCACTGAGTTGTTAAGGGCCTCGCTAAGTTGCTGAGGCTGGCTTTGAACTCGTGATCCTCCTGACTCAACCTCCCAAGTTGCTTGGATTACAGGCGTGCACTAACACGCCCAGGTGGCAGAACAGTCATTTTAAATTATCAGAGTGATAGAATTTGCAAATAATGAATATGGACCCAAGCAATGATGTTAGGCCTGTTAAGAACTTGCAAGCCCTACAAGATAATCCAAAAAGACAAAGGGGGACACTATTACATTCCTGAGCTTACAGGAATGGTAAACTCAAGGGATTTATCCAGGTCTGATTATCTCTATGGCTTCGTTTTCTGAATTTGTTATAATGAATTAAAAGAAATTCTATATGCCTCTTTTTGATAGAAATTAAGATTGGTGGATGTAAATGAAATACATACAGCAGTTCATGTCTTATTCACTCCCACAATTAAAACTGAAGTTAAAACACCAAAAGTTATAGAGTTTGAGGTTGTTCTTTGTTCATTAATGAGCCAAGGAATTTGTCCTCTCTAATACCAATAACTCTGTTGACATTTTTTCCTATTTCTGCATATAGTAAAACTTAGTGGTACCAACAAAACCCAGAAATACAATCTGTATTCTAATGAAATGATCCTGACATTATTCTGCTTTTTACTGTGGCTTTACCTGTTATCCCACAACAAAGGTTCTGGTGGGCCTGCTGCTTAGAATGACTCTCAGTGTAGATGACAACCAGAGATGATTGAGAATCCTGAAATTGGGGACTCTGAATCCTGATGCCATGTATACAACAATCTACTGCATTAGCTTCTCTTTATTTACAATTTGGTAAAGAATGTTGGTGGACATGTTTTGGGCACACTTGTCCAGATGTTGAAACTGCTTTGGAAAAGGAAGGGCAGGAGAGTATTATCCACAATGAAATCAGGCAGGCATTCCGATTTCCAGAGACAAACAGAAAAGGGAACATCTGCTGGATCCCTGGGGTTTGAGGGCAGTCTTTGTAAGTCTTCATATCTCTGAGTGTGTGCACATAGTGAAGAGGGTGGCGCCTACCATCCTCAAATCTGAAAAGATTGAGAGATTTCAGAGGGCCCAGATGTGCCAAAGGTCAGAGGGATCAATATACAGGCCCTACCATGGAAGGGGGTGGGGAGATTTGAATAGAAAACTGCTGCAGAAGAGAAGCAACTGAGAGGTAAGGGAGTTTCTGAATAATTAAAAAGTTAAGAATAAGCAAACTCAGTTTCCATTGGGGAAGGAGGTGAGGTGGGGGATAAAAAAAAAAAAAGGCAGTTGATGTGGTAATTAAGAATTTGGTGGGAGCCTGGGCAGGTCACCTCCTTTCTCAGATCAGAGCCCCATCAGAAATTCTTTCAAGTGTCCTTCTGCGTCGCCAAAGATGACAACAGCAAATCAATAAGTGCTTGAAATGAAAGGGGATGTTGGCTAGCCCCCAGGCTACAGATTTCCCGCCGCCAGCCTTTTCTGAACTCCTATAGCGTGCCTTTGCGCCGCCTCTCTTAAGAAGAGCTACCTTTTATTCCTATTCTCTGGACGAAGGTAAGTGCTCAGTTAGCATATCTATTAAATGTCGGCTCTGGCTCCAGCTAGCAGAACGCTCAGAAAACGCGCTGCTTCGGCTTTCCTAGCCAGCCCGTGGGACAAGGGAAATGGGGAGCCTGGTCTGGTGACCTGCGGGGCACTACACCTCTGGGGCTGGCCCAGAGTCTCTCAAGCTTTAGAGTTTCTGGGTCAGAGCTGCAAAGTCCCAATCAGAGCAAAGGGCCTGAGCGACCGCGGCCATCGGAGCGCTCCTTCCACTTCATTTATTTAAAAACAAGCATAAAATCATTACCAACAGAGGAGAAAGACCTGTGTTCCAAAATTAAAGTTAAGAATTACCGGAAACTGCGTTCTGAGTTCCAGATATTGGTCAGTTACCTTTCCAATATTCATCCCTCCCTTAATATGCCTTGATTTAACAATCTTTTTAGCGCCCAGCATCCTCGGGACGTTTTAATTAGGTAATTCATTAGTGAGTCAATACAGACATTTATATATTCTTTTAGCTCAAGTGGTTAAGTACTAATTTCGAAATGATTATAAAACACCGGAATAGGCAACGCATAGTAATTTTAATTTATATGCAAATCAATCGGTTCATCTTAAATGCCTTTTTTTAAAAAAACAATTATTGTATTGTAGCATCGGAGACACAGATCAAAAGTCCGGAATACACAATTCGGAAACAAGGTCTGAACTGGAAAGAAAATTTAGAGGAGCCAACAAATCAATAATGTTTGAGGCAGTTAAACATCGCTAGCCATTGGTATTTACATACTCGCTTGTTGTCAGATAAGGAGCTAGGGAAATTGCTTGCCAGGGTTGAGATCATAATCCACAGTGAAGAAAGTAAATGGTAGCACGCAGCCCGTCACAGCGGACTCTAAAACAATACTGTACCTTTCCCAAATCTTGACTCCTGGATGAGAGGGAGTTGGCGGAGGTCATCCCATATTTGTCCTTGGTTTTGCCGCCTTTGATCACAAAATTTTTGTCTTCCCTCTGCTTCCCATTTTGATTCTTGTTCTAACAGCTCTGTTAGTTGCTTCAATATATTGTCGGGAGTGATATAATTTAGAAGCTTCTAAAAATTCTCTGAGCTTATTTAGCCAGCACTTCTCCTGTCCTTAGTTTTCCAAAGTTTAATTATCTGTGCCCCCACCCTCATTAATTCAGAACATTGGAAAGTCAAAAGATATGGTTGAAGGAAATGGTCCAATGCACTGGTTTCCTGGAAGGCTATTATCTTCAGATATAGTTCAAATTTTTGATAAAATAAAAAGGATCTAAGTTTCTGGGGAAAATGTTTTTAAGATACTCTAGAAGGGTGGGTTTTACCAGGAATTACCAGGGGATCCGAGCTGGAGTTGTTTATGTGAAAGTGTAACATCCTTGAAATTCACTGATACATAGGTCAGTGTCTCCCCACCCCCCGCCTTTCAGCCCTGGTGATCTGGTCCTGAAGGAGCTCGTACCTTTGATGCTACAATCTTGTTTACATCTGCAGGACAGGGAATTGCTTGCTTTGCTTGGACGCTCCCTCCACCCCCTTCTAATTCGAAGTAGTAATCAGAATCTAAATACAATCGCCACGGCCCACTCTTCCATTACTGCTTTTGACGAGGGAAAAACCTGAAATCCACGTCTTAAATCAGCTCGGTGGTTTGTAGCCCCCCAGCACCCTGCCTCTCCGCTGCATGCCTAATGTATTCCCTGGTGATTCTGGGCATTAATTAGTTGTTTAATAGGAGTATGACTAAAAATGTAAAAGAAGGATTAGGAGCGTGAAACGTATGTCCAGCTCCTTCCACACACTCGAGGAGGGAATGAGAATCATTCTGTATCTTCTATTTCTCCAGGAGCCATTTGCATTTCCCACCAGCTGCTCACTTCAGCTGCACTGGCGCTGGGCGAGGCGAGGACCCAAAAGCTCAGAGCGCGGTGTCTGCAGCGGCCGGGACTGGGGTTAACCAGGCCCGGGCGGGCGAGACTCCAGACAGAAGGGGGGCGAGGGGAACGTGAGCTTCCCGGAGCCCCATCATCCCAGCCCTGGTTGCAAACATCTGAATCCCGAAAGGGGGGGAGGGAGTTGCACGCGCAAATCTGCGCGTCTCTGCAGCGCAGCTCCTTTCCCTTTCCCCAGATCTCTGTGCGTCTCTGAACCTTTCTGTCTTTGAGTTTCATACTCTTCCCACTTTCATGTCGGATTTCTCATCCTTGCCACCAGCTGAAGAAAGGCCGTTTGGCTATCAGCATCTCGTAATCTCTATAAAATAGAGAGGGGGAGAGAGAGAGAGAGAGAGAGAGAGAGAGAGAGAGAGAGAGAGACAGAGAGACATCAGCCCATTTCTCCGGAGGGTGGGGAGACAGCAAAAATAGCCCAGGACAGGGATGAAAATGTTGTTCTGCTACCACCTTTTTACATATGCTGCTACTAGATTTCAGTTGTGGGACTTGTTGAAGGAATTTAATCTTCTTGCCTCAGAAAGATTTCAAAAAGCAGAAATAAAAATGATCAGACAGGAAGGAAATAAAAATTTAAAACAGCACGTGGGTATTTTCCCCCTCATTACTCTTCTCTTAAATAAGGCTGCTTTGAGTTTCCAATGGGTAAAAAGAAAAACTTTGCGTTTTCATGGATGTTACATGAAGGTTAGAAATGGCTTAAAATGTAGAGCTCTCCTCAGTTTTCTTCGTGGCTGAAGAGGCTAACCCTTTGCACAAAATGAGTCCATCTGTCGACTGTTAGCTATTTCAAAGTGAAGGGATTTAGCACTCAAAACAAATTGAGCAAGTTTGTTTGCCTGTTTTTACTGCTAATTCAAATGAATTCAAAACACGGAGTAATTTCAAGAAAATACAAAACATGTTCTAGACAGCCCCCAAATGTAAGAAAAGATCAGCACCTATGTGGTGACCCACCATTAGTTTTTAAACGTCAGGCTTTTTCTAATGTATATATTTCAGGCACGTTCTCCCATCAAGTCTATATTTTCCTAAAATTGAGTGAATTGGTACACTGATTCAGAAGAGCAATGCAGCTTTTAGAGGGAAGTTTATTCTCTATTGGGGACCAAAGAGGAAGGCTCTTGAATGGTGGGCCTGAGTTTTGCTCCCATGATGGTAAAACCCGAACCCGAGAGCTATGGCTGTTTTCTGGCACTTTCCAAAAAACATACATTAACAGGACGCCCTTGAGATTGAAAGAACTTTGTCTCATATGCCTGACAGAAGCCTTCGCACCTGGTCCTTCAGGCGAATTGTATTTATAGACCTTCCACCCAAAGACAGGACGGAGCCAAAATATCCTGCACGCTACCAAAATACACGCCCTTGATCAAGTCAAGGAATCGGAAAATGAGGGTTGAGAAGTAGGGCACACTTTTCGCGTGAGAATGGCCCCTCAAACTTTACACGCTCTTCGCTTTTAGGGGCAAGTGTAGATTTGAGGGAAGCGTCCTCTTTCTTCCCCGCCCCCATCCCGTGCAATTTAATACCATCCTCGCCAGGAACCTTAACCTCGTCATTTTAAAAAATGAGATATCCGTGACCCGGGGTGAACTTGTTGAGTGTAGGTACAGCAGACGAAATTCTAGACTTTTGAGCGTTCGAGCCTTGTCCAGCGCGATCCCTTGGTGAACAGTGGTCAATGCGTGGCTGTGCCTACCTGCGCTGGGACACTCGGAGCGCTCCTGGTCCACCGCCTCGACCCCAGGCGGGGTGCCTCGGTCCCACTGAGCCAAGTGTCCTGGCCTTCCTATCCTGATTAGTCTAACTCTTTTGCTCCCGCTGTTGCCCTCCCACCTTCTCCCTCCCTCACCCCATTTTTCCAGATTTCTCCTAGTCATCCCTTCTCACCCCACCCACTCACCTCCATTCCAGCCCTCTCTGTCAGTCCTTCAATTCCCTCCCCCACTCGGCCTCTCATTGCGGCGACCTCTTTCTTCAACCCTGCAGGCCTAAAAGGAGGTCACACATGCACACAGTCACACACACTCCCCACTCCTCGCTCCAAACAAACCCATGCACAGTGTCCTTTGTTCCAGTTCGTGGGCCACCTTCCCCGTCCCGTCTTTCCAAGCCATCGTGATTTACTCCCCCAGGAGTAGGTTTATGTCTCCCCACGTCCAGGCCCTCCCCCTCTGATTTATTAGGGCTCCCGGTTTGGCGCAGATTCCTTTTTCTTCTGCATCCCATCCTCCCTCCCTTCTAGTCCTCCTTTCCACTGCGGGAGCGCGTGCTCCTTCTGCACAGTCAGCTCCTGTCCGAGCGCCCAGCCGGCTCCCTCTCTTTTCTGCCTCCGGGCTCTTTCTCCGGTTCCCGACTCCTCGGCCCGCCGGCCTCCCTTTCCCTCCCCTGCCTTGCTTTGCGTCGCCCCTGCGCGCTCCCCCCTGCTTGCCGGAGCGCTGTGCTCGCTCCTTGATCGCCCGCCGCACAGCCGGGTTCAGCCGCCCGCCCGCCCGCCCGCGCGCCACTGTGCAGTGGAGTTTGGTGGAATCTCTGCTGACGTCACGTCACTCCCCACACAGAGTCGGAGCTGAGGGAAGAGAGAGGGATGAGAGGGAGGGAGGGGAGAGAGAGTGTGAGACCGAGCGAGAAAGCCGTAGAGGAGCTGAAAGAAAACTGCCAGTGACTGCTAGATTCCGGAGGCCCCCAGCGCACCCGTGGACTCCCTCGGAACTTAGCACCCTCGGGAGCCCTGCGGTCCTCTCAGGCCCGGCTTTCGGGCGCTTTCTGTGCAGCCCGAGCCTCTCTTTCTGGACATCGTCCTGGGAAGCTGTGGGACACGGAGACAGCAGCTTTCTCCCGGTAGCCGGTAAGTGGAGGCCATCTCTCCCGCAGGGATGTGAGATAATGCGAGTCTGGAAATTTGTTCCACTTTGGAGAATCTTCACCGTAGGTGATTTGTGGCGCTAGGGGCTGCGTTTTCCCCGAGGTAAGGCAGTTGGCAAACAGACCTTGCAAAGCCTTGTTCCTTTCGTCCCCAGTCACAGACACGAACAATCTACGGGGTGCTGAAGTCGAGTGGGAAGCCAGACCATGGCTGGCATTTAAAACGAGGTATCTTCCCTGAAATCTCGGTGCCAACACGGCAGGGACAAATCCTCAGGCCGAGGATTAGCATTCTCAAGATAAAGGGCCCGGTACAAAGTTTCAGCTACTGGAAGATTAGCCTTCTTCCCATTATTACACTTTAGAAAAAGAGATTCCATCTTAACTGGCAGTTAGTGACCTCTCAGGCCCAAACGAATTACCTGGGAGCCAGGCCTAGATGCCAAGCTCGAACAATTACTTCGGATTATAAATCCTTTAAATTGATCACCAGTCAACTCCAATCTTGCACTTCAGGAGATACATTTTAAATGGAAGTAGGGGAGGGAACTATCTTCCAACTGGAAACTAAAGAAAAATATTATTCTAAATCTGAGAAATGTTATTTTATTCCAAATTTAATCACCTTACTTTCCAGAGACAATTTAGAAATCAGACTATCATAGGGTGCTGTTTTTTTACTCTTTGTGTGAGTATTGTCTTATTAAAATAAACTAAATGGAGAAAACTTTTATTGTCATAAATTAAAATTACAGGAACTCACATTCTAAAATATCTTTACGAAAAATTAATCTGCTTTAGAGGTAGTTCCTTGCATTCCATTTAGTCCATTAATCAAAACTAAAGATGGTTTTATCGTGTGAAATACCATTTTGGAGGAAATCCATGAAAATTCAAGTACCAATAATGTCAGAGAAACAAAGCACATAGGCAAAATTGAGGATTTTTTTTATATAACATGAAATAAGAAGAAAACTTCAATAATCAAACATTTCCAAAAAATTTAAGAGCCACCTCATTTATGAACTGTTTTGCTTTACCTCAGCAACACTACACTTAAATTATTCAGGTGCTTTGTCCCCTAAATTGAGCATATTTGTCTTCAGATATTCCTAAAGCATCAATATTAGTTTTTAAAGGCTTACACATGGTAAAATATGGAACTGTATTAAGCAGTATTCTAATTTCCTTAAATGATTATCCACTGCAAATTAATTTACTGACTAATCTCACCAATTTGGTTCATTTAAAACACATGTTCTCCTGTTTATTTTTAAACTTTCCATTAAAGATTTGTTATGGAGTAACAAAGTAAATGCGAAGGGGAGAAATATGAAAAGTATTTGGAATTATTAGAACTATTTTTCCTTCGATTTCATTCGTGTGTCGATCAATGAAAATTATTTTTAAACAAACTGTTATACTTTGGTGTGTGTGGTGTGTGGTGCTCTTTCGTGTGGTCACAAGGTAAAACACAAGTTGATCAAAACAAGACTGCCTGGCATATACATTCCAACAAGACATGAACTTTTGGGGTGAAAATCACTTCCCATCAGGAAAACTCCCACATCCTCAATTTGTGAGATTAGCCGTTGATGCCAGTCCCAAAGTCTGGCAGTGAAATATGTCACACCAGACTTGTCTTAACAGGGCAAGTTTAAGAATTAGCAGACAGGAATTGAAGGTTTCTCTTAAAAATTTTTCTTCCCCAGTTATTTAGACTGAATCTGTCTATTAGGCCTGGTCATTATAAGAAGCATAAAATGCAGATCTCAGGGCTTTTTGCTGCAAATTAAGTCCTGAAGTCACAAGGACATGTAGGAGTGAACTAAGGAACATGCCTTGACCTTCCTTTCAGTCCTTAGAGTGGAGCCCTATGAGTTCTTGAAGATTTGTTTTGTATTGCTTTGTTTGGTCTTCAGCACTGAAGCACCGGGCTGTGGGGGGAGAATGTGTAATAATTGACTTTACACCCAGGGACCAGATCTTTTTCTTTTGTATATTTCATTCCTTAAAAAAAGTAAAATAAAAACTATTTTCAGTTGCCATTTGCAATGTTCTGGCTACCGGCTAATAATGCAGCCAGTTCAGACATATAAAAAAAAAAAGATTATCGAAATGATGATGACATGCAAATTTCCCCTGAAATTATCATAAGTAAACATTTGAAGTCTGGACTAATAAAATCCCATCTGTGTTACTTCATATCGAGTTAGTAGAAAGCTGTGATAATGAATTTTGTAATATCTCACGAACAGACATCTCAATCAGGGACTAATCCTGTGATTTTACTGCAGAATCACTAAATCTGGAGCCGCCAAACTGCTACTTCTGGGCCCACAGGTCCACAAGGATCCGCAGAATCCCTGCCCGAGTGCTCAATAGCTGGTGGGGGAACCACCAGGAGGACCCCACACTCAGATCCCCACGCACCGCATCGGGCAGCCCCTCCTCTAGGCAGCGACCTTGGCCAGCGGCCCCTGGGGCCAGGCTCACTCCCAGAGAGGCTAAGACGCAGAGAAACAAGTCACAGACTAGAAGCAGGCCCTCAGCTCCCGGCCCCGCCTCTGCCCCTCCGCCAGCCCCGCAACGCCGGCTCCCACCCCCAACCCCTGGCGAAGTGGGCTCTCCTGTCGCCAGCATACCCTGGCTAGCCTGGAGAGAGGTAGGAACCAAGATCGAAGCGACCTGGGGAGACCCTTCTTTTCTTGACTTTAAATGCGCTTCTGCCCACTCGATCGAGCCCCAGCCACCCACCTCTCCCGGTTTGCCTGTGGCAAAGAAGTGGGTGCGCGCTAAAACGCTTGACTCGCAGCACTGGTTGGAAATTTGAAAGATTTGGCCTGCCTGAAGGGGAAAGGAAAGAACAAGGGGAGCAGTTTGCCCCAGGGCTTTCTCCGTGCTTGGCGGGCAATAAACCCTCCAGGAAAGCTCGCTCTCCCTCCTCGGTTTCGCTGAGTCCACTCGGTTTCTCTTCTCTGCGATCTATAATCATACCTTAGGGTAAATAAATGGCCGGATGAGTATCTCCAAGGAAAAGTGGCTAAATATGGAAAAGTGGCTCCTAATGGATGAGAGGCCCAAAGTCAGCTTGCTCCTGGAACCCCCCAGACCAAGAGTCCCTTCCTCTCAGAATTTGTAGAAAACGGAGGGAAACTGCTCTCTGGGACAGGAGCAAGTTGGCTTTGACGTTCTGCAAGTGTTTACTGAGCTCCAACTAACGGACAAACACTGCTGAATGGTGGCCTTCCAAAAAAGAAAAAGTCATCTCCACCCGCTCCCAAGTTGTGTATATGCTTAAGGTTGCTCTCCAACACAAACACCCTTGAAAGTAGTTCCACAGTCTCCCCTGAACTCCGTGGCTTTATGGGCCTCTTGCCTGTGGGGCCCGTTCCCTGCAACTCCCGGTAAATAGATGCCCTCCTGGTAAACATGCGGAGGTTTTAGGACCGAGGCTAGGCTGGGGATGCTGCTGGGCAGCCAGAGACTGTCAGGGACGGGAAACATGTCTAAGGCGTAGTACCAGCAAGAATTGATGTTGACCTCCCCACAGGTAGCCTCCTCTGAGCCTTGTGAGTTCGACGACCGCCGCTTCTCAAAGCTCTCCTTCTTTTCTGTTTTGCAGATAACTGGGAATGGAGACCAATTGCCGAAAAATAGTGTCGGCGTGTGTGCAATTAGGTAAGAATCCTTTTCTCCTGGCCTTGGACCAGTGTCCTGCGCCAGTGGACGGGAAACCGTGTCACTCAAAGGCGGCGAGAGGGCCCCGGCTCTGCAGCGAGGCCCTGGCGAGGGGCGATTTTCCGAGGGGCCGGTCTAGGCAGGAAGAAAATCAGAACCGGGAAGCCCACGGTGTCTCCTTTGGGAGGCTCTGGGGAGCGGTGGGCAAAGAGGAAGCAGCGTGTTGCGTGCTGAAGGCCCTGACACACTCTCCCGGTTGGAGCCGCGGGCAGCCGGGGAGGCGCGGAGAAACTACGCCGCTCTTCGCTGGGTTGCCACAGGGTTTGGGGGATGGGAATGCCGTCCGCTCTTTTCTCTAACTGGGTCTTTGCTCTTTGTCCCTCTTTCTCCTCCGTTCTGCCTCGCTCCCCACCCTCACCCCAACCCGCCCCGGGTTCCTTCGGGCCACGGTCCCTGGCGTCCCTCTCCACTGCACGTGGGTCGGGCGCGCGCGCACGGCCCAGGCGTGCAGCCGACGGCCGTTGAATGTCTCTTCTCCAAAGACTCCGAAATCAAAAAGGTCGAGTTCACGGACTCTCCTGAGAGCCGGAAAGAGGCAGCGAGCAGCAAGCTCTTCCCGCGGCAGCATCCCGGCGCCAATGGTAAGGCCGGGAGGGAAGCGCAGGCCGCGAGCTAGGCACCCGCCTCCGGGTCTCCGGGCCTCGGGTGAAGCGCAAGCAGACCAAGGCCGCCAGACCCGGCGCCGCGGCTGCTTGAATTTAGACACTTAGCTTCTGGTTGGAATGGGAAGCAGCCGTTCCCAGGGACGTTAATTCCTTTCCCCAAATTATACTGCACTCCTGAGACCCAACACCTCTCCCTCTCCTCTCTCCCTGTGGTCTGATCCTTTATGCACTCCCCAGCGTACTTCGGTGTCTCTAGCTGGCGTGGAAAAGTGGTCCAACAGCGACCTCTGTCGCTCGCCGTGTCCCACTGCGCGCAGACCCACCAGGGCCCACCCGGTCCCGGAGGCTTTCAGCCATGCCCCACCCAGGTTTGTGGGTGCGGAGTTTATCGCATGAGGCAAGCACAGGAAAATTGTGTTGGCGAAGGTTCGCCTCCGCGTGTTGAGGGTCTCACAACAGGCCTGAAGAACCTGAGGGCAGCAACTGTACGCAGCAACCGAGGGTAGAATGGAGTGAGCGCCCCTGACGACGCGAACCTACCTGCTTGTGCTGGCTGCCAGGCCTTGGTTCTGGTGATGTCGTTGTTTGATTGGTCAGTTTCGCCCTGGAGGAGTCAAGGGACATTGCCGCGCAAAATCTGTAGGCTTGTGTAAAAAGTTAAAAATTTTTTTAACCTACTATACAGGCCTCCGCTGAATTGAAATTTGTCATTTAGTTTTGTGTATGTATGTGCGGGAGTGTGTGTATATGTGTGTAAGGATGAGCATGGTTTTTTTTTTAATACATTAAAAACTAAATTTAGTGTTCTCCGGGCTTTCCAGGCTCCGTAATAAATAAGTACGTAGCCTTAAGAGGTTGTTGACCTTTGATAGTGTGAGGAGATAAAAGTCCCCCACAGCCCTCCGCCCCAACTCCCTCCTTCCGGATTAAAGTGTAAGGATACAAATGTAATGTGTGCCAGAGGGGGGCGATTTGGGACTCCTGCCAGGTAAACAAACCCAATTCCTAAGAAGAAAACAAAGGCCCTATATTTAGGCTTCTCGGTGTTTCCGAGAAAAAAAAAAAAAAAGCATCGTTTGTTGAAATACAACGTCTAAAGCGATCTGAAGCTTGCTTCATGGTCCCTACACTGCACAATATCGCTAGTCGTCCTGCTGGGCCAGTTAAACGCTCACTTGTCCGGGATTAACCCCTTGGGGTTAAATGGGGGCAATGCAGAGATAATGTCGGGTGATTTCTGTCATTAAGATTGTGTTAAATTCTTCTTCTGTTTGATAATCGGTCATAAAAATAAATTATTAGACCGGAGAGTGTTTGGAATATGGTTAAAAATCAAGAGCAGCGATGACTCTCGGGGAAAATGTTCTGTGCAGGCCCGGCCCGAACTCTGGACAGATCAGCGGAGCTCGCGGGTCTTGCTTCGTACGGGGCGGGCGGGCCGCCGCCGAGCAGAGGCTGACGTTTCTTGCACTCCAGTCAGGGAGACTCAATCGGTCTCCTCCCCTCTCACCGCCCCCATCCCGGGTTTCGTTGACCGGAGGAATGGTTTCTGAAGACCGGTGACCTCCTTACTAGCTGAGAGAGGAGAAGTTCAGAATAGGATAGAGTCCTCCTAGGTGGGCAGTAAGGTCTGAAAGCCAAGAGTCAGTCCTGCCCGCACAGGTCACAGGTGCCCCTAGGCATTCGCTTTCGATAATTAGCAAAAATAAATAAATAAAAATTAAAACCAAACAAAAACAAACTCGGAACCTAGAAATAATGAACGATTGTTTTCTTAACCATTAGTTTCAGGCCCGGATTATTTTAGTGCACGTTAAAAGTTCTTCCCCCTACACTGTCAAAAGGTCTCCTTTCTATCTTTTGGACAGAAGGAAAAAAAAAAATTGCTGCCCAAACATGTTAGTGCCACTAATTAAGAAGAGGCATGTGATGATGAAAATCTTGACTTTGTTGACTTTTAGGGAACCGGTAAAGAAAAACTGTCATACACGAGTAGGCAAAGCTATAGCATCTCTGAAGGAAGGTTGCCAGAGTAAGTACCCTTTACTGATTATAAGGTGACAGAAAATCTGCGAACTCCGGGTCGCCCCACTTTAAAAACAAAAATATTTAGTTCCCATAAATTTTAGTTTTTCTTTGCTTTTAAAAAGAAAAATGTTCACAATGGCATATGATTTCTTTTTGAAGCCATGATACTCTATTATTGGCACTACCTTGCTCCTTTCCCCACAAATAAACACCATATCCTCCGTGAAGACTAAAAATGCTCTGAAGAGACAGGGGAGACCTCTGAGAGACCCCGGTTTTATGTTCCTTCCTCAGAAAGGCCCCCTCTTGATACCCATTGGGCAGACCCCATGCCAGACTCAAACCTGAGGAAGGAGTGTGAAGATGACTAAAATATCCCTTGAAGTAGGAGGTTGATAGAGAGCTAAGAGAGGAATGGCTGCGTAGAAGGGGATGAGGAAGAGTTGGCAACTTAAGTAGTTACTCCCACCCCCACCCCCACCCCCCACCCCCGCAAAGGTGCCAGGGCCCGCCGAGAACATTCTGTCGAACAGAGGCCCTTGACATTTTTTGCTTTCGGGGTCCGGAAAGGAACCCATTTTGCGGAACTCATAAAAAGACCTTGACCTTCAGGAAGGGGACTGACTGAGGCTTCGTGTGGATGACTTAAAAAGTTTCGGGGTGGTGACTCGAGGATCCGGGCTGAAATCCTATTGCGTTGTGGGGCTCCCTTGGCCCCAGAGCCTGGCCTGGCGTTTTGACGTGGGGCAGGTACTTTGCCCAGCACCCCCCAGCAAAGCCATTAATTTTAAAATAGCTTTGGCAGAATGGCTGGGCTAAAAGTGTGCCATAAACTGCTGGGCATAGACTTTCTCCCCCCTGGTTGGGGAATTCCAAGGCCCCTGGGGATACCCCAGGCGTGACACACACCTCCTTACTCTGCGGCAACTCGGTCCCAGGCTCTTTCAGAGGACCCGGGTTAAAGCTGACTTTCTTAGTGGCCGCAGTCTCCCCCTTCTGCCCCCATTCAATCAGCAAATGTTTGCCTAGCACGTGCTACGTGGACGCCTAATGTTCCCCCTGAAAGCAAATAATCCGCTTTTCCTTTGCGGTTATGAAGCGACTTTAATGCTAATACGGATACCAGAGAGATCAGCTCAGATGTCTCTAGCAAAAAGCAAAATGGTGGCGCTAGGGTAGTGGTCTGGATCCTGAGTTGTCTGAAGGGAGATCTGGAGGGTTCTTCCTGTGGCTAGGGGACAAGGGACAAGTGCTTACTGAAGGATGCATGAGGCTTGAGGAAAAGCAATGAAGCAGGAGAGCTGGGTAGAGAAGAGGTTTCCATTTTCTTTTCTCCACTCCGACACCACCACCAAAACCTCACCATCCAATCTGCAGCTTTTTGGCAGAAGCTGTGTCTCCGCTTTGCGGTTTTTCTGGCCAGCGGGGAGAACTACTGATTGTCCAAAGATAGTCAGTCCCCTGTGGATCCCCGCTGTCAAAACCAGTCTTCGTAGATCGCGAAACTCGCTACTGACTCCTTAGGCAAAGTTTCTTAAGGCTGGTTGGGCTGTTATTCCGCACCGCCCGTTGTTAATGTATGCAGCAGTTGTTAGAGCGACTCCGGGGAAAAGGAAATGTATAACGAAAGCTTATTCGTGAGCAGGAATATACTAATGGAACAATCTGATGTCTTCTTAATCCTATGTAAAAAGCTTTGTCGTCTTCCTAATATTGACTGAATGGGTAATTAATGGCTCTTCATCTAAGCGAATACCCTGTAATCCAAGATAGGCAAAAGACAACAAGCCCAAGGTAGAAGACAAAAGGCCCAACTGCAGCCACATGTCCCTCCCCAGGGTCTCCAATTGGAAAAGTTTCCGCTTGGAGGAGAAAAAGGGCAGAAATGGGAGAATATACCTATTATTTCTAGGCTAAGACTTAACCAGAGCACCGAGCTACCCAGCTCAGTTCTTCAGTACTCAACCTTTCCCCTTCCAGTCCTTCTCTCTGCCTTTCTACTTAAGTCCTTTAGGATGCCCCCTCATTATGGTCCTACAAACATCTTTACCCACAAAGCCCCCATCTTTCATTTGGGGAAATGATCAATAACCAATGAGCAACACACAAGGCCCCAAAAGACTCAGCACTGCACCAGGTTTCTTTCTGATCTACAAGGATACTCTTCTTTTATAATCCAGTGCATAGAGCCTATGAGGACTAAGGTAGTCCTTGAGAGGGAAGGGAAGAAATTAGTGGAAGAAGAGAGTGCATGCAGAATTGTGTATGTGTGTTAAAGAACCATCAGGAGTGAAGATCTTCTTTGTGAGGATCTGACACGAAGAGTGCCCAAGATTCTCCTAGCATGTTTTTAACAGGATGACATTTTAATTTAAACCTTTAGAAGTAATATATTACTTGGGTTACGACAATGAGGTGGGTTCCTTTTGTTTTGTTTTGTTTTTGTTGTTGTTGTTGTTGTTGGTTTTTTTTTTTTTTTTGTTAGCTGACAGCTTTTAAAATATTTCGCTAGGGAAATAAAAGCTTCATCTCAGATTATAGTTGGGTATTTTTGGATTTATGTGATTTATGGTCACCATGACAACTAATGCTGAATGTTAGCTACCAGCATGTCTGGGAGAGAGAAAACAGAAAGAAGGGAAAGTGAGAGAAATAGAAAAGGGAGGAAAGGAGAGAGAGAGAGAGAGAGAGAGAGAGAGAGATGCTTTAATGCAATTATTTTTAAAAAGTGACTTCAGTTAGCCCCTTGCCACTTCTTTCTCTCCAATCCTAGGTATCTGTGTATAATCTCATTTTCATTCATTCATTCATTCTCTCTCCCTCCATTATTTCCTCCCCTATACCTCTAACACACGTGCATACTAGACCATTCTCCTTATTTTACTTCCTTCTTTAAATAGCTGCTTTCCAGAGATTAAATGAATGCATAGTAAACCTACAGCTACTAGGCAAATTTGTGAAGAGACATTATCAGCATATTGGTCTACTTATTTCAGAGCCTCCCCCCATCAATCCCTCCCTTCTCTTATTGAAGGTGCGACTCCCACCGCTAGTCACTCCAAGCTTAAAGAGGTTGAGTAGAGCTTGTGGGACAGAAACATAGGTGTCACTTGCAGGGACCCAGGGAGGGTGGGAGTTGCTCAGGATATCTGATTCGGATGCCCCATTTAACAAACCAGCGCTTTTTAATTCCATTAAGGAAATAGGAAAAATCAGCCAAGGAGAAGCTTTTAATTTCTGGGTTGGTTTCTTGGCTCTGAAGGGGAGGGAACCCTTTCTCGCGCGGTTTGTTTTCTGAGGGAGCCAGGCAGTGGAAGGAGAGGAGAAAGGGCCACTTCTTGGGCAGGGTGCAAGGTCTCCATCTGACCTCTGCGCCTCACACGGCCAGCGCACACACTCACCGCACATCACGTGGCTGTGAGCTGAGTCCGGGCGGGCCTCGTCCTTGAGCTGGCCTGGGCTGGGCAGGACTCCCGCCCCTCGAGAGCCTGACAGCTCAGGAAGATATCTAATTGAGCCATCTTCCGGGTGAGCGCTGAGGACAGATTCTTTCCAAAATTCAGAGATCACTTGGGTCGGTCCCAGCCCATACTCCGCCGCAACTAACTAGAGTGGCTGCCCAGCCCAACCGTTCGGCCCGATGGCCAGAGGGAATTTGCGCAACTAACACTAAAGAGTGTGAAATTAAATAAGACTTTAAGACTGGTAATCGGTGGCAAATACCAGCTCAAAACACGCCTGACCCCGTGTCACACATTTCCCTCCTGGAGGGTCTTTTTTTGAAAGAGTAAGCAAGAAAACCCAATTGAGTCAGCCCTTGATATGTCTCCTAGACTCAAAAGCTCAAACCTGCACTAGGAGGAGTTCATGCAGCAGAGGCCCCATTGCCTTTCTCTGGATTGAAAACTTATGTGATAGAGGCTGAAGTCATAGTAATTTCTAGAGTCAATTAAGAAGATTCCAGCCAGAGATCACAGTAATGCTGAATTCACAAAATACATATTTCTTGATTTACAATTATTTTCTCATCTATTCTGCCAATGCATGTGTGAGCACGTGCAGGCACACAAGTGTTATGCAGATTAAATCTTCAAACTTGCTCACCACTACCACCTCAGAGTTTTTATTGAATAGCATTTCTTGGTCTCTACCACCCATTTCCTTTTCCCCATCTAAGCTTTTCATTTTGGTGTTTCCCTGCAATGGGTGCAGTGAACCCTGTTGGTCCTGGGAAGAGCATTGCCCAGTCTCATCTGCTCAGAGTGTGTAAAGTAATTAAGAGATTTAGGAAAGGCTTGAAAGTCTGGCTGAAAAAATGCAAAGAAAACTCTCACTTTGAATCAGTTCTGGGCAGGGGGTCTCTATATACATATGTAGACATATATACATATATGTTTGACTTTGTTTTTATTCTTCTCTTGACTTAAGTGGACCCGTACAATTTAAATTCCTCATCTTTTTGGCTTCTCAGTTGCCTGCAGATCTCCAGCATTTTCAATATCTCCCACACATTGGCACCATTAAGGCGCTGTCACTTACTCTGGTTTTTCACCCACTTTGGATACTGTTTGAGGTCCTTCACATGTGTGAGTTCACCATGATGAAAGTTCCTTTGGAAGAGCAGAGCCACCAAAACTTAAGCAAAAAATCTGTGGGTTTAATAAAAGATGGGTTTGGAAATCTCTATGACTCTGTGGAGCTTCTCAGCTTTCCAGAATAAGGAGTTTTGAAAAACACCCCAAACCTACCAAAAACAAACAAACAAACAAACAAACAAAACAAAACAAAACAAAAAATGCATCTCTGAGGCTTGAATCTTGAAACAAGGAAGAGAGTATGTTCACTACAGTAGAGAATTTTTTTCCATTCATTGATGTGATGGAGTCTCTTCATGAAATGAAGCGTAAGGGGCATGGGATTGTGGGATCCACAGCTATCCTGAGGTTTAAAGAAGAAAGTGGAATATGATTAGTAAACACATTGGGCAGAAAAGAACTGGATTCATATTGACTTAGTTATAGGTCATTGGCGACAGTGCAATGGAAGAAAATATTTACTTTACACATATACTTTATGATCTTGGGGGAATTAGAGGAAATTCAATAAGAAAACGGCTAGAAACATTTAAAACCCTTATTTAAAAGACTTAAGCAAATTAGAGTCTTATCAGATTAAAAACCACTACAAATGTAAGAGCATTGTCTTCAGTGAAACGCTGTGGGGTCTGAGAGGGAGATTCTCCGCCAAATCTCAGGGATAAAATGCGTCATTTAAGCACCAGATAATGAGCAGAATGTAAATTAATTTAACCTTCTTTACCAACAGGCTGCTGGTGTAATATGTATAATTTAGTGATAAGATTGCAGGACCTAACATAGCTGGGTGTATGAGCCTCAGTTAATGCAGACCTGTTACATGGGGATGTGTTCTGCTGTGAGCAGGTGTGGGTGTGTGTGTGTGTGAGAGAGAGAGAGAGAGAGAAAGAGAGAGAGAGAGAAGAGAGAGAGAGAGAAAAGTTAAAAAAAAAGGTTAAAACTAGAAATGCTGATTTAAAGCTTACTATGAAGAAAGTTCCTGTAGTAACTAAATTCATCATAGAATGGGATAATACTGGTGGAAGATACTGAAAAACTATTATCATTTGGTTCCTTGGACTGCCCTCAAGAGTAATTAGATGGGCAAGATAGGGTTTGGGGAGTCAGAGCAGAGGAAGGAGATACTTTGGAAATAGATTTGTAGTCAGCTTTATCTGCTCAGCCCCAGACTGAATAAGTTTCCCAATCTTGTGAACAAGGACAAGGAGGGAGTTTTCTGAAGATACCTCATACTGGCATTGCAAATCATTGACTGTAATGTCAAACAAATACACATTCAGGGATGATAACACTAACTCCACAATAAAACAATCTCCAATGCAGAAACCAGGGGAGATTACTTTGTGTTCTTCAGCTGACCTAAACTGGGGGACAAAAGGACTTTTTTTCTTTGTGGTGCTGGGGATGGGACTCAGGGCCTCTCATGCTAGGCACTGTACTACTGAGCTGTATATCCCCAGCCTGACAAAAGGACTTTCAAAAATTATGTTGATGTTTGGATTTCTTTCTTTAATTTCTTTGGGAATAGTGCTCTAAAGTGTTGATGACCCTGAAGGCGATTCTTGTTTTGTTTTCTTTTTTATAAATGAATAAGGCTTCACTTTTCCTAGTTGAGTGTTCTTCTAGGCTTTTCCCTCTCAACCCACATGCCTCTGCCTGCTTGTACTTTCATGATTCAAGTCAGGCTTGAGCTCCCTAGGAAAAGAAAATTGCAAAAATTATCCTTGAAATCGGTTATTTGACAACATTCTTAATTGTATGGAAATTCATTAAAGCATATTTTATATATAATTAGCTCAAGGTTGTTGATTTTACAGGCTTTATGGATTTGAATCTGATTGATAATAAAGTAAACAAGAGAGTCAAATTTAAAGCATGGCTCTCTCGAGTTAGGACGAGCTTAATACAGTATACAAGGAATTTGAAAGATTTGGGATATGTGTCTTAATCAACATTAAGTAGAATGGATAAGCTTTCAGCATTTTGAAAACGCTGGGTTAGGGTTTCTATTCTATTGTGTTTTCTGTCTGGGGACTAATAAGCATTACAGAGGACGTGATCTGGGGAGACTTTTTATTCTTTTATAAATCCACAGTGAACCACCAAGCAGTTGTTCGTTTAAAGTCAAGGTAATTTTCTTTTGACGGGTCCATTTTCTTCTCGATTTCTAATTTATTAGCCTGCCTTTTCAGGGCTCTTTCTTCCTTGCAATTAAAGTAAAGCTTCTTCAGATTAGCGCGACAGGCAGTTTGGAAAATTTAAGATCGAAACGCTGATTTGTTTTTGTTGTTAACATTTTGTAGTTTTAGGTAGCATGCCTCCTTTCCATACGGGACGGGTGAGGTGAGAGGTCTTTATTTAAATGGATGTAGTGAGACACAAAAGGGAAGTAGGGTGCCTTATTGATCTGGTACTTTTCAGGCCTCAACATTGACCTTTTTGCACCTTTCTCCCAAGTCTTTGACTCCTACCCTTGTCTCTGAACCTCAGGGTCCTAACTAAAAGTCGAATCGTCTTTGGCCGGGCAGGAGCAGAATTCCCAGGAGCGTGCCTGTGTAGACCGGGTGGGCACAACAAGCAATTAGCCCAGCCCCGCACTGCTGATAGGTGCAGACAGGACAGTCCCTCAGTCGCGGCTCGGGGCCTCGTGATTGGTGTGGAGCCACGTCACTCCCGCCCCGCGAAGGGTCTGGAGGAGGCGGAGGCGGAGAGGGTTGGGGAGGGCCGCTGCAGAGTGACGTCTCACCACCAGGAAGCCCGCCTCTGGTTTTAAGATGTTAGGCCAACTGAGAAGCGCGGAACCGCAGACCTTGTCCGTCGCTCGCTAGGGTGCCTGGAGCTGAGCGGCGGCGAGGCCCGGCTCCAGCCCGACGGCCAGAAGGGGTGTGTGCGCGCTCCGCGGAGGGTGTGCTCAGAGGGCCGCGTCGCTGCTGCTGCCGCTGCCGCTGCCGCCGCCGCGGGGGATCTAATATCAGCTACCTGTCCCTGTCACTCTTGACACTTCGCTGTCAGGACTGCTCTCAAGGGGCGGGCAGAGAGTGATCGGCGTTAGCTTTCCTTATTGGAGGGGTATTTGGGGGAGGGAGGGAGGAAAGAAGGGGGTCTTTACCCACTCTTGTTTCACTTTGGAGCGTGGAAGCCTACTCCCCAAAGACGCTCGAGAGGTGCTCTCCTGCTCACATCCCCATGTTTCCATTTTCCCTCTGACTTTCGACTGCTGGATTCTTTCGCTTGAGCCTTCCGAAGGAGACGGGGGCGACTTGGTTCCAGGACTCAGCAGGGGTTGCGACCCCTGACTCTGCCAGCAGGGACCTCAGCGGGGAATCTTCGCACCTACGGCGCGATCCAAAGCGCGCAGGGGCGGCCACGGGGGCTCGGCCGGGCGGTAGCCCAGGACTCGTAGGGCGGCGCGTTCCCTCGTCCATGAACTGCATGAAAGGCCCGCTGCACTTGGAGCACCGAGCAGCCGGGACCAAGCTGTCGGCCGCCTCCTCGTCCTCCTCCAGTCACCATCCCCAGCCGTTAGTCATGGCTTCGGTCCTAGCTCCAGGTCAACCCCGCTCCCTGGACTCCTCCAAGCACAGGCTGGAGGTGCACACCATCTCCGACACCTCCAGCCCAGAGGCCGCAGGTAAGGCGCCGCGCCGCCCGGCGGACACTCCAGCACAGCAGCCGCGCGCCGCCAGGTCCCTCTTGCCCCCGAGGAAGTCGGCCCCTCCGGGGGGAGGCGTGGTGGGAGTGGTTGTTCTGCTAGCTGGCCGCAGAACTTCCGGAAGCCAGTGCTCTGATGACCCCGTCCCTTTTTCGTTTTACCTCCACTGGCCTGGCTCAAGTGGCCGCGCAATTCTGCCCCCCCCCCCCCCCACCACCTCCACTTCATACACTGGCTTCCTTTCTGTTGCCTGGATCACAAAATTTCCAGCATCTCCATTCAAGGACGTTCAGAGGCCGTTCCACCTCTGTCCCTGTTTTCTCGGTTTTCAGCTCATTAGAAAAGTACTTCTGAACCCACTTAAATGCTCCTTACGAAGAGGCATTCCCCCCAAAAAAGAACTGGCGAACCTGAGAACCTAATGAATTCCAGTAGCTACGTTTCCTAGACTTCCCGAATCTGCATCGAAATCTGAGCTTTCTTCCAGGGGGGTCTGTAAAGACGCGCGCAAGTGTGCGTGTCCCAAGAGATTTGGTGTGTCTGCACAGAGGTGTGTAAATATACATGAAAGCACAGGCTATAAAATAGAATGTGCCGCCTCGCTGAGATAAACATGTAAATAAAACGTGCGGCGCTGGGGGGAGGGGAGGAGATGGGGCGCACACACCCACACTTTCGTCTGCACACTCCATAGATGC
Organism: Glaucomys volans; assembly: GCA_020662805.1. NCBI lineage: Eukaryota > Metazoa > Chordata > Mammalia > Rodentia > Sciuridae > Glaucomys > Glaucomys volans. Next base: position 269,569 of record JAJEJO010004839.1, on the reverse strand, counting down.
AGCGCTCCCTCGGCGCGGAGTCGCTGAGCACGCTTCCCTCCCTCTGCCGGCAGCCTAGCTCTTTCACGGCCTCTGCCGCCGGGTCCATTTGGAAGTTGGGAGTTGCAGGTGGGCAAGCTGACCGGAACCTTTGTGTGTATCGTTTTCAGAGAAAGATAAGAGCCAGCAGGGAAAGAATGAGGACGTGGGCACCGACGACCCGTCCAAGAAGAAGCGGCAACGGCGGCAGCGAACTCACTTTACAAGCCAGCAGCTGCAGGAGTTGGAGGCCACTTTCCAGAGGAACCGCTACCCAGACATGTCCACGCGCGAAGAAATAGCGGTGTGGACCAACCTCACCGAAGCCCGAGTTCGGGTAGGAGCAAGCCCCAAGTCTGGGAAATTAGGGGAGGGCATTGTTGAGCTGCAAGGCCTGCAGACCAGGGAGGAGTGTGGAAGGCAACGCTGCCCCCCGCCCCCCGGGGCGCTGGTGGGGAGCAGCTTTGCAAAGGCAGAAGGCCTAGCGGCCGCCGGTGTTCCAAGATTACAGCTCCCCCTTCCGAGGTCGAGCTGCCTGCCTGGCGCCGGGAGCTACACCGGCTCACTGCCGCGCCATCCCGCACCCTCCCAAGCTGGGCCGCGTGGGCATTCCTCTGCAAAGGGCATTGTGTTCCCGGATTGCAGTCGCCAGACCAGAGCTAGTAAAATCCCTCCCGGTCAGGAGCCGCGAACAGGCTCCAACCTGTGTGCCTTTAACAAGGAAAACTCGGCCAGACACGCAAGGGTTGGCCCTCCCTGGGAAACCTTCACGCCCCGCCTGGCTCAGCCATTTCTTTCTTTGGCCCGAGTTCTTCACACGGTCTTTTCGTGGAGTTTTAGCCATTTAGGTCTCTTTCAGACACTATTCTCAGGAAGCAGAGTGTTATACACAACTACTATTCTGCAAGTACACTTATAAGGGAAGAGAAAAAAGACGACTTTCAATTTGGTTTATTTATCTTCTCTTAGGAGTTGAACTCTGAATATTGATACAGCCCTCTGCCAAATTACAATCGTAGTTTTATAAAAAGAGCTTACCTTAACTTTGAAGCAATCTGCACTCTATGGATTGGCAAAATGAGCTTAAAAAATTACCCAATAGCAACATCCTGGTTTGTGCTGGTCGGTGGAAAATTCCAAAACTGTTAGTATTCTGGAAGCCGCAAGCAGAACCAAGCAGCATGCAGGGGCTTTGCTGTGTAAAACAATAAAAAGTGTTCTGGGTAGAAACATAAAATCCTCAGAGCAAAGAAAGCAAAAATAAGAACACATTAGATAACAATAAGAAAAGAATAAAAACCAAAATGTGCTTCCAAGCAAGAGAAAATGAAGACACTCCTGGGAGGCTTTTGTGCAGGTTATGAGGTTATGCTGGTAGATAAAAGAGCCAGGATGAAGTCGGATATAGTTTTAGTTTAACTGCCCGGAACCAGAGCTGGGACTGGGGCCGCGTGTTTTGCGCGAGGTCAGTCTTCCATTAGCCTTCTTTAGCATCAGGGGAACGGGCCTTGCACGTAGCCTTTTCGCCTGGACAAAGTTCAGAAGGCCTAGGGTAGAAATGGCAAGTAATTAAAATAAAAACCCAGTTGGGTGGGTTTTCTAGCATTCTTCGGGAAAGTCCTCCCACCCCACCCGCTTTTCCACAGCCCCTCCCTTGTCCTCTGCAGCCGCTGGAAGTTCTTGCTCCCTCCATCTGACTCCTTCCAGCCGCTGCTTGTTCAGCCAAGTGGGAGTGAGGCGTGCTTTTTATAGCAGTCGGGTGCAAAGAGGAAGGGGGATAAAAAGGAAATCGAGAAAGAAAGGAAAAAAGCGGATTAGGCGGCTGGGACCCGCGGAGATGTGTAATGTGAAACATCACCGGTGTCAGCTCGGAAATCTCGGGCCAGGCCTCACTCCAATACACAAAAGACTCCGTCTGGGGAGACTGGTGGGCGCGATGTGGATTGGGAGCGGGGTTGTGGCGGGGCCACCGGACGCGGGTGGGGGCTGGTTGGCCTAGTCAGCCGCCTGCAAAACTAAACGATAGCCTCGATAGCCTCGGATCAGACCTGAGGTGGACAAGGCACGCCCGAGTGGCCTGAGATGGGCGGAGTGTAAGACGAAGCAGAACCAAGGAAGGGGGAGGGAGAGACAGGCCGGTTCTCGGTTCTTGGAGTTTAACACGACAAACTCGTGGAATTTAATGAGCAGGTTGGGGAGGTGGTCCTATGCTTTTTATTTGGTTGTTTTTGTAGGCGAGGAAGGGTGTCCCACTCCGGTTCGTGTTGAAGGAGCTCGTTCCAGGGGATGGGGAAGACAGTGGAGGTCCTGGAGAGGAGGGAGGAACTGTGTGGGAGGCAGAGCGGGTACTCTGGTGCCCTCCCAGCCTCTTGTCCTCATCACTGGGTCTGTGGCTTTGGAGTAGAAGCAATTTTGCAAGGTGGTCTGGGAAGGGTTGGGCAGACAGTCGGCTGACCCTCGTTTATTTTACAGTAAGTGTTTTTGGCTCCTGAGGAGGGTCTGGGTTAGTGATCAAACGACCCGCAGCCCGCTAGACTTTCAACTGGAATTTGTGGCCCAGCTCAGAACCCAGGCCGGAGCTGCCCGGGCCTCCCGGCCCTGATGGAGGCTTGGGGCTTGAAACAGTGCGGGCCATGGCTGCGTAGGGCGGGCGCCTGGCTGCAAGGGTGCGTCGTGCACGCGTGTGGTGGAGGGTTGGCCTCTGGTGCTTTCCGTGATCTAGCTTTTATTAATCTCCACTGTGGCCTCTGTTTACTCCCTTACCCCTACCGCCCCAGGTTTGGTTCAAGAATCGCCGAGCCAAATGGAGAAAGCGGGAGCGCAACCAGCAGGCCGAGCTGTGCAAGAACGGCTTCGGGCCGCAGTTCAACGGGCTTATGCAGCCCTACGACGACATGTACCCAGGCTATTCCTACAATAACTGGGCGGCCAAGGGCCTCACATCAGCCTCCTTGTCCACCAAGAGCTTCCCCTTCTTCAACTCAATGAACGTCAATCCCCTGTCGTCACAGAGCATGTTTTCCCCACCCAACTCCATCTCGTCCATGAGTATGTCGTCCAGCATGGTGCCCTCAGCGGTGACGGGCGTTCCGGGCTCCAGCCTCAACAGCCTGAATAACTTGAACAACCTGAGCAGCCCGTCGCTGAATTCCGCGGTGCCGACACCCGCCTGTCCTTATGCGCCACCGACTCCTCCGTATGTTTATAGGGACACGTGTAACTCGAGCCTGGCCAGCCTGAGACTGAAAGCAAAGCAGCACTCCAGCTTCGGCTACGCCAGCGTGCAGAACCCGGCGTCCAACCTGAGTGCTTGCCAGTACGCAGTGGACAGGCCCGTGTGAGCCGCGCCCACAGCACTGGGATTCTAGGACTGTGCCGGATCGGGCAACTCCGCCCTTGAAAGACTGGGAATTATGCTAGAAGGTCGTGGGCACTAAAGAAAGGAAGAGAAAAAGAAGATATAAGGAGAAAAGGAAACCACTGAATTAAAGAGGGAGCTCCTTTGTTTTCAAAGGAAAGTCCTCAGTGTCTGACATCTTTCACTAGAAGTATTTCCAACAGTTGCAAGGACACATACACAAATGTTTGACTGGATATGACATTTTAACATTACTATAAGCTTGTTATTTTTTAAGTTTAGCATTGTTAACATTAAAATGACTGAAAGGATGTATATATATCGAAATGTCAAATTAATTTTATAAAAGCAGTTGTTAGTAATATCACAACAGTGTTTTTAAAGGTTAGGCTTTAAAATAAAGCATGTTATACAGAAGCGATTAGGATTTTTCGCTTGCGAGCAAGGGAATGTATATACTAAATGCCACACTGTATGTTTCTAACATATTATTATTATAAAAAATGTGTGAATATCAGTTTTAGAATAGTTTCTCTGGTGGATGCAATGATGTTTCTGAAACTGCTATGTACAACCTACCCTGTGTATAACATTTCGTACAATATTATTGTTTTACTTTTCAGCAAATATGAAAAATGTGTTTTATTTCATGGGAGTAAAATATACTGCATACAAATTGGTCTGGATTCTTTCTCCCCTCCTCTGTCACCTGGCCAAGGTGTCTCAGTCACTGCCTCCTAAACAAACTAGTTTCCTCTGCCTGCCCAGTAAAACATACAAAGCGGCAGTGCTTATTTAAATTTGGTAGAAATAAATTATAGTCATTCGTCAGAAGCTAAAAAAGGGGCACTCCTGAGGCTGGGGTGGGGGGAGATGGCAAAGTCTGGTCTTGTCTTTCAGATTTTTCTTTGGCTTAAACCCAGAGGATTCCATTTGCTAGCAAATAATATAAAAGAAGAAAGGTGAAAGAAATATAGAAGTATGCCAGCTTGGGATGACTCTCAAGTTCACCCCAACAGAGGAGAGACTGCACTTCCAGTCAATTGTTCTGGAGAAATGTGTATGCACGTATACATGTACCATTTATATACATTCCTCTTAGAAGGAATACATCTATAATAAATTTACGTGGAAACACCTCCAGTTCAAAATATTTAGGCCTCTGCGTTTATCTTTCAGGCTTAAGTAGAGAGATCCTTCATGTTATATTGCATTACTATTTTCAAATCCTGTGGATACTTTAAAAGAAACAAAGACCATTTCTAACAACTACAGCCCTTCAGTTTCTCAAAGAGCCCAGGGGTTGAGAGGTTAGAGTGGAGTTTCCTGAGTCATGTCGAGCAATATGTAGTTGAGGCAAAGGTCACGCTCCCCATGTTTTGTTTTAAATAATATTGACCCATTAATTCTAAACCTGCTTGTTCCTGAAATTATACAGGATTATAGTTTGCAAACTGCAGGACAATGAAGCAAATCAAGATGAATTACAGCCCTGGCCCTCCCTCCTATCCTCTGACATCTAAACTGGGAATGAGGTCGCTGAAAGTGTTCAAAAGAACTTTAACCACCCGAACCTCCTTTATGGGTGCTTTTTAGATCGCCCTCTTTTTAAATGTGAAATTTGATTTCTTAACAAATAGTAGCAAATGGGACTTATTCCCAAGGAATTCATCACCGTGGCGCTAGGAGAGTTATGGGGGAGGAGGAGTGCTGAGGTCTTTTGTTATTCTTGTCACTTCACCGCCCCACCCCGCCCCGTGGGCGAGGACAAACACCATGCCCGGGAATGAAGATCGAAAAGTAGCCGCTGGTTTTCTAGAGCCGAGAAAACCTGTGTTTTTGCGCTTAGGTCGCTTTTATCTAACTGAAACTTTACCTAGAAGCTTTGGGAGCTCAGACACTGAGTCTTTGTTCTGCAAGAAACTGCTGCTGCCACTTAAGGAGATCTCAGATAATGTCCCCGATTTAAGATCAGTGCTCGACGCACATTAACTTTCTTTTTTTTTTTTTCCTTTCTTTCTCTTTTCAAAGCTCTACCTTCGACTGGTGTCTGGATCACGCGGCAGTAGGGGGCAGATAGAAGCCCTTTGGACGAGGGTCACCTCTGTCCTTGTTGTTCACTTGAGAGCAGTGGAGAGGAAAACGGTCCCCACTGGCGGACTTTGACTTCTGAAGCCCGGGGACCCACCGGTCCCGGCCTCCCCACGCCTCCTCCTGGTAGGGGATGGGGAGGGGGGAGGGGGAGGGAAAGGAACTAGCAGAAGGATTTGGGGATCTAGGCTAGAAGCGCTAACGAGACCTGAGGGGAGAAATTGTGTCTCCTGCAGGTCAGACTGAGGGTGACTTGGGAGCGCTGGGTAGAGGTGAATCTCGGCCTAGTTTGTTTGCTCAAATAGAACTCTACTCGAGGAAATCAATCAATCTGCAGGGGGGAAAATGGAAGTCGAGTTTGGAAAGAGTTGTCACTTCCCCGACTGGAGTGGCACAGGCTGGGGGCGGAGACTTGGGACCGAAGAGAGGCCTTTTCTCAATCACCTCAGCTTTCCTTGGACCTCCCGAAGGAAGAATTTTACCTTCTCCTGGGTTCTTCCCCCACTCCCCCACTCCTGCTCGCCCGACTGGTCCTGCCTCCTTTTCCCATAGCGCGAGAGAAGCCTTGATCCGGAGCCTGTGGGGTCGATCTTCTTGACCCCTCCTGCTCCTACGCCGGTCCCCCTCCAGCCATCGCAACCATCCACCACCTCGGTTCCACTCAATCGATTTTTGCTGCATGTCAACACTTATTACCGGTGAGTTAGAGGGTATCTTTTTCTCTTTCTCTAGGTCTCTTAATGATTTCTGAGCTAGTTGTGTATTAAAGTGCTTATAGGAACATTTAACGTAATCTATAGCATGAGGACCAACCTCCCTTTTTGGGTTAAAAAATGGCGAGCTTGAGGTCGGGCCCGCGGAGCACAGGCTTCTTGGCCTCTGCTCACCTTCGCCCACCTAGCCCGGCGTGGGGAGATTGGCCAGGCCTGGGGCAGAAGCCGGCGCAGACCATCCGCGGTGTAGGGGCCTTCTCCTATTTCCCACTCCCCCACCTGTTACTCACTCTTTTCCCACTTTGGTGTCTCTGACTTATGCTCGGTTTTTATTTCATTAAAAAAAAAAAAACTTACAAAAAGAAATGTCCATAGTTTCCAACTCTTCATTCTCCTAATACCAAATTCGGATTGGAGGAGACCTGGGGAAAGGTGGATACAGCTCACGTTTATTCCATTTTCTCTCAGTTCCCAAATCTGAGTTTTAATGTCTACAACTTGGTTATAAATTTAATTGTAATAGATATTTTCGGAAACCCGGGCCCCCTATTCGCTTTGATTAGGAGGAAGTGAATCCTCTTCTCCTTGGCCTGTTTTCGTCCACCCCACCTTCTTCCTACGAGGTGCTGAAACCCGGGAGTCCTTTCAGGAGTTTAACAAAAAAATTAATGGGAAGAAAACAAACAGTGTCTTAAAAGTCCCAATATTCCTCGAAAGCCCCATAAATTAACCCTGTGAAGAGCGGCGAATCCTTTTAAGGCGGTCTATAAAAATCTAGTGAGATCTTGAAGGACAACCCTCCCCCAACCTCTGTCGCGAATGTGACCAAACAAAGGTCTGTCCTGCAATCCACATCCTAATCCACGGGCGCCCCCGCCGCTGTCGCCCGGGCTTCCCGGCCTCCAGCCGCCCACAGGCGACCCCTGCTACGCTGGGAGTCCCTGACTCACCTATTTAACTTTTTCAGAGAGCAGGAAAAACGGAGGGGGTGTAATCGGATCAGAGGCCTTTATGAATATAGACTCCCTATTGATTGATTTATAAACCACCTCCGTCATCTCCCTCCCCCCGCTAGGAACTGCAGTTAATGTAACAAGAAACGTTGCTAAGAGAGAAAAGGTCTGGAAGTGAACAGGAGCAATTTTGGTAGCAGATATTCAGAAGAAATTTTTTTTAATTCCCTTCCCTTCCTGTCTTCTCAAATAATTGTATTTTAACTGAACTTGATAAAATGGTAATACAAGATGAGATTTTTTTAAAAATGTAACCTATTGTAAAAAGGAACACTATTGTAAATACATAACTGCCTTTTCAGTTTTAGCAGATGAAACAGGGAAATTTTTACTCTGATATAAAAAGTTTATCACCTTCACCCCTTCTCTGGCACCCACCTCCTCTCTGGGGGTGAACTTCTCATTGTTGACTTTCTGTTTGAAAAGAAAGAAACAGAATTTATTGTGTTTGGGATACATAACTTCATTCAATTTTGTGGAGTATTTTATGCACTATATGCAAATGTTGATTTTAGATTTTGAAGATTAGGGAAGTCCTTCAAAATATAAAATATTGCATTGAAGATCTATTTAGTTCTACTTAATTGCCTTTAAAAAATCATTGCTCCTCTTTTTCTAACTATCTGCTATGAACAGAGGCAGTTGTGGAAAACAAGATATACCTGAAGCTGAAGTTAGCAAAAAAAGGGCTAAAAGAACCATACAAATTCCTTTTAATTGTAAAAACCACTTCTAAATCATTCAATGATTATATGGAAAAGGTGTTTACTTTGGGGTGTAATGCAGTGGGGTTGCATTTTCTTTCTTCAGAGGAGCAAGAGAAGTTCAATGAGCCCTGCATGACCAGGGTATGTGTCTGCACTCTGACTTTGATGGATCTTTCAGCATCTAGTTCTCCTAGTCTTGGGGGGGTGGGGAGAAGTGTCATTCCCCACTTCTCTTATTTTCCCCTCCTACTGTCCTTGTCCATAGCAAAGGTTTTGCATTGTTTTGCTTTGTTGTTGTTTTGTTTTCTGCTCTAGCCACTTAGAAAATGGTTCCTGAGGTTGGGACCTATGTATCAAGATTAAGGCATGCGGTGGTTTCCTGAAAACCCAAGACTCGCTCTATCAAAGCTTCCTTCGTCCAGAAGTAGCAAAGCTTCTGTGCCTTTGCCAGCAGTTTGCCTCGGAGGGGAACCCCCTGACTCACAGTTCAGGGTAGGAACCTTTTTCCTCCTCTCTGGAATATGAGACCTAAAATCGTCCCTCCTGTCTTTGAAAGTGGTGGGGCACCATATCGAATGTGATTTGGAACTCTGACTAGTGGTAGTCCAGCAATTCTGCTTCTCCGAGTAGTTAGCAAGGTGGGGTTGCTGCACCCAACAGAAACTTAATGGCATTTTCTTTCCTCTGCCCTATGGAAGGACTAGCCTGGCCTTCTGGGGTGTCACTTCACGCAGTTGCCTGCATTTGGTTGACCGCCAGTTTCGCTGACATGACAGCCTCACTCGGCTGTGTGCGGGCGCGGGGGAGGGGGGAGGGGAGGCTGTGGACGGAGGTGGAGACCCTGCAGGCCATCCTCAGCGCCAAGGAAGGGGCTTTGCCTTCCAGAGCCCTAGGCTACAGACCACAGATCACTTTGTTTGAAAATAAAACAATATCAAACAAAAGAAAGTGAAATAAAACCCTTCTTCGGCAGGCTCAGGGCCTCAGGCGATGTTCATTTACAGGACTTCACCGACCTCAGAACCTCCAGCCCCCTTGAAATTCTTGAAATCGAGGGAGCCCTTCTTATCTGATGAGGTGGTGTCTTGTTTATCTGTTTCTCTGACATGGAAAAAAAAATTCCTTCTGCAAATGCTGGGCGGCAGTTCCCAGCTCCAGCCTTCCAGAGCAAAGCTGTCCAGTCCCGAATCTCCTTCCCATGAGTAAATGGGCCAGCTTGTCAACCGCCAAGCACCACGTTTTGGACAGCTGATCAGGACCTTCTGGACGCCTGCGTTCCTCTTGCGCCAAGCGGCCAGGCCTTCAGAATGACGCCCCACCTGAGCGTGCCCCTAAGGGCAGCTTCTCCTAGGGCCTCAGTGGCCGCCTGAACCATGACTCGGGTACAATTCCAGTCCTCCCGCTTTATGTTAACCAGAGCACCTGTTTAATCTTAATGTTCATTTTTTTTTGGCCGGTGACATGAGGGAAGGGCGGTGGTAAGACGTCCTGCCTCCCTTTACCCTGACAGTATTTCCAGAGGCGGTCGGAAAAGCGGGCCACCTACACACCTCCGGGTCGCCTTCTTGGGTCCTATCACTCTGCGTGTCTCTCCAGACAACAAAACTGAAATCTAATCTGCAGCTGCCGCTGCGCCCCCACTTCCCGCCCGCGTCCCCAGCCTGAAGCCCCAGGCACGCGGGTCATCGAAGTCTGTTCTCTGGCGCTACTCAGGAGACCTTAGGGTCCAGCTGGGGAGAAGCGCTGGCCCCAGCGCCTGCGCTCAGGACTCCCCCGCACGCGCCGCTTGGGGCTTGGGCTGCTGCCTCGTGGGCGGTCCGGGCCCGGTCAGGGCGCGGCCTTCTAGCTGCGCCTCGGAAACGCTCGATGGCTGGACAGTAGATGAGACAGCTTCCCTCCCCTCTCAGAGTTCTCCAAGGGAGTCTCGGGCAGGCGGAGCCCTCCCGCAACATCCCTTCTCACCCTCTCTCGGGCCTCTGCGTCTTCACTCCGGAGCGGCCATATACCTTGAGTGGGTCATCCCTGTCTGCCTCCTTCTACTGCCTCTCCAAGCCCGCGGGGTTGAACATTAACCGGCCCGAGCTATAGAGTAGGGTAAAACGTTACATATAAAAATGAATCATCTATCCGATCCTGAGAGAGATGACCTATAGCCAGCTCGGGGTTTTCAGCAGCCCGGGCAGTGTTCCTGCCCCAAGTCTCTTCTGAGCCCCCACTTCCCAGGGACCACTCGGCCGCAGGCTGCTGAGGGCAAGTTGGGGTTGGAGGGATGAGGGTTAATGAGCCAACCTTTCTCCTTGAGGAGTCTGTGGTTAAGGACCACTAAAACAAGCGAATGTCCTTTCTCTCATATTTGAGAAAGATCTGGAACAGCTTTTCGTCCCCTATTAAAGGTTGGTGGGGACAGTTGCAGTCTAGGAGGAACCCCTGCCCTCATGGCCAAAGAACTGCTCCATCTCTGGATTTCGCAGTGGGATCTTAGAAGACAGGGTTGGATGGGTAGGAAGTGGCAATAGAAGCCTCAGAACCCAGGACTTGAGAGGCGGGGGAGGTGCGCCGTGGGTGGCTCAACGGGCACTGGACCTGGCCCCTGAGGCTGAGGCCAAACGCAAGCCCTGGCCTGTGGACCGCGATGAAATCCCGGGCTCTGGTTGGACCCCACCTCTCATTCCATTCGCCTGGGCTCTGCCTTTTGCTGACTCTGACTTATGTGATTCTTTCAACATAAATAATCGAAAGTAACAGTGTTACTTCTCACTAACTTATGCACTAGTGCCCAGCCAAATGCGCTGTATTTGCAAAAGATAACAGAACTGAAGGAAGAATTTAAGACTATGCACCTCCTGAGTTCTTGTGCCCTCACCTGGAAACGTTAGTGACTCAGGCACTCAACAAATTCCTCAATAGGAAGGTGACTCCTTTACTCTATTTTCCTTGTTCTCCCTCTTCCTAATCCTCTGGTCCCCTCCCTATTAAAATAAAAAAAGAGATAAGGTGGGTGCAAGCAAGAGATGTAATGATGCAGTTGTTGCCAACAAACTGCAGAAAATTCTTGTACCTCTTAAGAAAATTGGCTTATTTATTATGCAAAATAGTTGTTTATGTAAAAAGCAGTGGCTGGCCTATAATAACCTCATAGTGCTTTCCTGCTCCCCCAGATGTTACCCTGAATGTCTGGGAGGCAGACAGAGGGTAGCAGGAGACACATGCAGTAAACAAGGTTTTTCAGAGCCTGAGCAGGCATCAAGTCTGGGTTGAATACCATGTACTAGTATTAATTGGACATGGCCATTCTGCTAGTTCCTAGAGAATACAGCTTCAGTTCAAAATGTGATTACAAAGTGTTCATGACTTCATGTAGTGTCACAGCTCTAACTTCTTCATGCATACAATGTGCTATGTCATTCCCCTAGAACAATTACATACAGCCCATCTTTGTGTTACCCCACTCCCCCAAGAAAAACAGAATTGACTCAAACGTTCCACCAGTTTGCTCCAGAGAAACAATGAACACATCAAAGCAAATAAATAAAAAGAGGCATGAATCACACACTCAGTTGCCCTTCAGTGACTTAGAGACCAGGGAAGCATAAGTGGGGAAAGGGTATTTACTTTTAAAGGTGCCTGTGGTTGGGGAAGAGTGTATTATAAAGGGTATGGCAGCACTCAAATTGTCTTCTTCCCCACCAAACTACCATGTTATCTGACACCCTCAATCTATTTGTGTCCTGGGTAACAGACAGTTTGACTAAGAGGTCACAGACCTAGAGGGTTTGGGTGACTGGAAACAAGTTTGACAAGGAAGGAATCTGGGTGGGGTGCCACCTTGAAGGTGGAGAGAGGATGAGGCTGGAGCAACCTGGCAACCCCAAACCTCTGCTGGACCCTGCATTTACATGAGATGCATTGTCAGAGACTGGGGGTCAAGAATAGTTGCCAATACAACTGGGTGAGAGAAATTTAAGTCTCTCTCTATATTTCTTTATTTTCTTTTATATTCTACCTCCTTTATTTCCTCCTTTTCTTCTTGCCCTTATTTCATCTTAGTAAGCTTTCTCCAGAATCCTGGCTACTCCCTCTGCTTGACCTCTCTTTTAATTTAAGTCTTCAGATTGGTTTTCAGATGTAAAAGTTGTTCCATGCAAACAAGAGCCTACCTATAAACCATTTATACTCATGAATGTGGAGAGCTTATATGACCCATAAAGGTTTTAGGACCAATAAGTATAGCATACAATACTGGAACCTGTTTTTTGTTGTTGATGTTTTCCTTTTTTTTTTTTTTTTTTTTTTTTTTTTTTTTT
>JAJEJO010004839.1:244727-257265 GCA_020662805.1 Glaucomys volans | reverse complement strand
TTTTTTTTTTTTTTTGTATGGAGGATTGAACTCAGGGACACTGGACCACTGAACCACATCCCCAGTCCTATTTTGTATTTTATTTAGAAACAGGGTCTCACTGAGTTGTTTAGCACCCCACTATTGCTGAGACTGGCTTTGAACTTTTGATCCTCCTCCATCAGTCTCTCAAGCTTCTGGGATTACAGATGTAGAATCTGGCTTTTCAAAACACAGGAGGAACTGTGTGTGTGTTCTTTATAAAGCCCCACTGCATGCTGGATACCCCAGGAGGGTTGAGGAACATACTCCTTTTACCCCAGACAGTATAACCTTTTGCATTGTGGTCACACACACACACACACATACACACACACACACACACACACACACTGCAACATCTCTATTCAGTTTATCTTTCTTACCTTGGAAACTCCTCCTCCCCTGAAACTACCACCTGTGAACTTGCGCACATTGCCTCAATTATGTGTTTCAGGAAAATACAGAGCAGTCCTTTTGTAGAGTTTATGAGCTAATGATATGAGTTTCTCTGCACCTTTCCATACCACGGTCCTTGTTTTTCTGTGCTATCCTCTTGTTCTTGACTCAGCAGTATTTTAGGGTGATTTTTCTTTTTGTTATGTGTAATTGGAAAACTCTTTTAGATTAGACCTTTGTTGAAAGATCATTCCCTCTGCAGAAGAGCCACTCCATTCCATTCTCCTTTGGACCCTTCTTTTCCCTTCTGACTTCTTCCAAAATCTCCCTTAAGGGTAATTCTAATTTTCTACACTTTTAATTTTTAAACTTACTTTCTGAGCACAGTTGTTCCCATACCCATAGCTAAATTTATCCAAATTACAACTCTGTCAGTTATTCAATAGGGTATTTTACTATGAATTAAGATGTTGGGGTCTTTTTTAGCTTTCTGTGGGAGCCTGGTACAATACCTGGTGAAATAGTAGATGTTCAATAAATGCCTATTGATCAAATGATATAATTAAAACCTTTGTTCACAAAAATACAAGTTCAAAGTCATTAAAATCTATTGAATTGGCATGAATTAAATCTCAGATTAATTCTAATTAATTTCTAATCCTTTTCTCAACAAATCAGACATGTAAAAAGAATTCTATAGCAGAAATTCCATCTTGATTTTTTTTCATCATCTTCACTATGTCAGAGCATTTTTAGGATAAGTCATGATCAGGGTTCAAAAAATATTAATATTAATATTTTAATGTAGCTAAAGTAAAGAATTTTTAAAATCTAGCCTGGGAATATGTATGGTAGGGATATAGACAAAGGAGGAAAGGTGGTATGTTTGGGGGGTAGAAGACACATAAGTGACATAGAAGTTTCTAGTCTGCAATTGTCTAGGATATTTTTGCTGGTTAAGAGATTATATTTTCAATCCTCATAATATTTTACATTTTAAAATGTTTTGCTATTTAGCAATAGTATCAAACTATACTATGATTCATAGCATATTGAAATATACTTTGGATAAAGTTGGGTTTTCTTTTTCTCTTTCCTTTTTTTTTTTTTTTTTTTGTTTCCATGCTGATGATCCATCCTGAAACCTTGCCCATGCTATGCAAGTGCCCTACCATTGAGCTATGCACCTAACCCTTGTTTTTTCATTCTTATGGTTAGATAAGGAAACCTAAGAAGTTAAAAACACTGACGCCAAAAACAACAAAAAAGAATTTTACTCATTCAGACTTTGATTAATGTCATAGACCAAACAAATCATATTTTTATTTGTTGCTAATTTTTGTCCAGTTGGTTTCACATTTTTTTAGTTAATTTATTGGTGGAAAAATATTCCTTAGGACACTTACCACTTGCACTCCCACTTTTCATCTGTTACAAAAAACAACAAGCTAAACACACTTCACCAGAAATAATGAGATGTTGATGAAACATCTATGAAGCATTGCTAGCTTTTAATAAATACCAGAAAAAAATGTTTTGCCCTATACTGCTAAGTAAGTGAGCAAAAAAATACACATATAAACAAAGTAAACAGCAGAGACTGCAGCAGCAGAGGAGTTACAACCAAGTGAGTTTTTCAGTTTCTGCAGAGCTTCCAAAGACCCCAGTTTCTACTGGAGAATCACTATCTTAGGCATGCCATTTCTTAGAGGTCAAGGAGGGTGAGACGGCTGGGGATTCAAAAAAACCAAGGGAGAGGGTGAAAATGTAATTTACTGGAAAAATTATCTTTTCTTGGTTGAATTGCTATACTCATCATTTAAAAAATAATCCACATACTCATAAAGTTATTGGTTGACATTATTTTCACAACACTCAATATATTTTGGATTTATTTTATTCATAATTTCTCTAAATATAATAATACAGAGTGATGCAGAAGATAGTCTGTTGAGTACTTCCTATGAGCCAGGAATTAACTGGTGTTTTTCATATGTTATCTCATTAGTTCTTACAACAATACTACAAAATAGATACTATTGTTTTCTTATTTGATGGAGGAGAAAACTAATGCTCAAAAGTAATTTGCCTCTGGCTCTCTAATTAGTGAGTGGCAGAATCAAGCCTATAATAGGGCTGAAATCAGGCACAGCCTAACAAGGCCACTAAAAACTACTGCCTCCCTGAAACAATTGTTAGTCTCCTGTATAACTTTTTGTCGATGTGATTAGAACATACCATAAAATAAAATAAAAGGAAAAATATATTAGAAGTGCTGAGAAAAATTAGAAATAATATTACCTCATATCTAATGAGACAGCATTTGATAAAAATGATTATTGTAACTGAACCAGAGATGGAACATTTTTTAGACTAAAGCAATATAAACAAATTGTCAAAACATTTTGATATGTGACATTTAGATACGATAGGGAAAGCACCAAAGTCTTGCTAATATTAAATAAAGAATATATGTAAATATACATATATATGTGTATGCTTATATATACACACACATATATCAATTGGCATATGATCAAGTGCGTTTTTCTTAGTCTTGTGTCTAGCACATTATAACCTGCTGTCCTCTTTTCTTTTCTTTTCTTCCTTCCTTCCTTTCCTTCCTTTCTCTCTCTCTCTCTCTCTTTTTTCCTTCCTTCCTCCCTCCCTCTTTCTTCCTCCCTCCCTCTTTCTTCCTTCTTTCCTTCCTTCCTTCCTTCCTTCTTTCTCTCTCTCTCTCTCTCTCTCTCTCTCTCTTTTTTCTGGGAAATGAGCCCACGGTGTTTTCCTATGGAGCTATATCCCATCCCAGTGTCTCACTAAGTGGCTGAGGTTCTCCTTAAATTGCTGAGCCTGGCCTTGAACTTCTGATCCTCCTGTCTCAACCTCCTGTGTCACTGGAATTACAGGAATGTGCCACCATTCCTGCTCTGCTGTCCTTTCTCCCTTTCCCCCATCCCCATTGTCCCTACTTAAATCTAACTTCAGATCTTCCTTTAGATATCCCTACTCTGGGAAAGTCCTCACTTATGCCCTGGCACTGGATCATGTCAAAGTGTCCTTCCTGTGCATTGCCCTATCAAAGCACATGATATGCTTTCATAAACTTAAAACTTTTGAAGATTATAAGCCATTTTGTAGAATGCCTCTCAGTTTTGATTTTTTACATGATCAGATTCAGATTACAAATCTTCTATGATACTCAGGATATCACAGCAATGCTGTGTTTTTGGTACATTGTATCATGAGGCACCCAAAGTCAACATATCAGTATTTGATGATGTTAATTGATTACTCGATTAAGGTAATGTCTGCTTCACTATTTTAAGGTTTAAATGCTATTTTAAAAGCTGCTCTGTTTTCCCATTGTAATTAGTATCACAAGCAACTTTACAGGGAAGAACTGAAACTTGCCAACAGCAATGTGAGTGAGTTTAGAATTCAGCTCTCCAGCTCTTCAAATAACTGCACTACACAGCTACTTCGTGTATTCCAAAAGTTTTGGTCACTTTTCATTTATTATAGTGTCTTTCCTTCATATTTAAGGGGCTTATTCTGTTTTTGCCCCCTGTTCTCTCTCTCTCTCTCTCTCTCTCTCTCTCTCTCTCACACACACACACACACACACACACATTTTAATAGCATTTTGGGGAAATCAAGGTTAAACAAATGCATTCAATTCCTCACATTTTAGCAGAAGTTCAAGGAGTGCATCTTACGTACAGAGCAGAAGTAGGAAAGGGACAAGACTTGAACGGGATAGGTGGTGCTTAAGAAAGACATCTAAGGCAGAAGAAATATGAGATAAATACTAACAGGCAGAGAAGGACGCTAAATTTTTTATTTTCTATTTTTGCAGTATTGTGGACTGAATGCAGGGATGCTTCATTGCTGAGCTATGTCCCAATACTTTTTATTTTTTATTTTGAGACAGGGTCTTGTCAAATTGTGCAGGCTGGCCTCAAACTTGCCATTTTCTTTTCTCAGCCTCCTAAGTCACTGAGATTTACAGGCATGCACCACATACTGGACTGAGAAAGACATTTTATAGAAAATAAAAAGCAAGTGAAAAAGATACCTTTATTTCATATTTAATAAATTCAATTCAGATTTTTTAAAAGGCAGAATCTTACTATGATCCCCAGGCTAGTCTTGAAGTCCTGGACCCAAGTGGTCCTCCTGCCTCAGCTTCCTGTGCAGCTGGGACTACAGGTGCACCTTACCAAACCTGGCTTATTCTAAAAATATTAAAAAATACAAAATATAAAATAAAAATAATAAAATAGTATGAAAATAAAAATAATAGAATAATAAAAATGTAATAATATCATATAACTATAATATAAAAATAATTATATACTATGAATATAAAAATAAAAAATATACAAATATATGTCTTTTCTGCCCACCACCCTTCCCCACTCCTTTTTCTGTAAATAGAATTGTCCCACCTTTTGAGGGAACTGCTCTTTTTTAACTTCAACTACATTGTTCTGATGGAGACTGACAATCATAGAGTGGGTCTCCCTGTTTCCAACACAAGGCACCTGACTTCAGTTGGACTTTGGATCCTTCCCCACAAATTTTCAAATAAGAATTTAGAAAAGAGAAATGGTCCATTTCATGATAAAGAGAAGAGCTGTCAAAGCCAGGATCTCCACGGCAGAAAATAACAGTCTCTGATAGTCAGGAAGTCAACTCAAAGAAGCACAAATGAGAGCTGAAAGGAGAGAGGGTCCTGGTGATGGTCAAGTTACTAGAATCCTTGAGGTCCTCAGGTGTCCTTCCTGAGCTCTTCCTACTCAGGTCAGTACATTTCCTGTTTGCCTAACACCATTCAAATTGGGTTTCTATCACTTGTGATAAAAAAGAGCTCCTGCTTCAATAGACTAATAGCCTCTTCCAACCCTGTGTCAATAGTGTTCGAAACTTTTCATCTTCTAGTGGCCCTGGGCTAATGCTGCATGGGAGGTGAGGAAGGGGAAGGGGTGAGGAAGAAGGGTTGTGTATACACACACACACACACAAACAGGCAAGTACACACAAACACCTGTTAAGATTTTTTGCCATCAGAATAATACTGAAGGGCTATTATATTTCAAGCACTTTCACAAACATCTGCTCTACATTAGTTCAAGACACTAGAGTTCCAGACTGTTCTTAATTACAGATAACATTTTAAAGATAAAATACATTAAATATTAGTGGTTACAAAATGGGAAAATTGTGAGGAAAGATTTTAGGCAGCTTTCCTCACCTTCTCCAGGTTCAGCTTACCATCACTTGAGTATCTCTTGCTTTTTTATTAAAAGATTATTCCAAGAAACTTGGAAGTGGGACTTTAAATGAAAGTACTATTTCAGCTTTACTGTTTGAAGGGCTTGTTTCTAAAGACATTTTTGGGAAAGATTATTAAAAAAATGAACCAAAATCTGAATCAAACTATAACTAAATAGCGTGACTTGCCTTGAAATTCTATCTTTATTCATATAAGTTTGTGTCCTGCAAAGAAGCGGATTAAAACAAGTTGGCCCAAATCTATATAAACAGACTTAAGTTTGGGAGAGCTACTGTGTGAAAGGTTTAATTCCAGCTTTGATTATTACTTTGAAACTTGGACAAATAACATTTGTCCAGTAATTTCTCATGTATTCCCCCCTCCCCCCGGTTTTCCTGGAGAAAAATGGTTACAACAGCTTAGAGTACTCCTCCAAAGAAATATGCACCCTGGCAAGGGTACCAACTTTTCCCTTTTGCCGTGGGTGGTCCTGCATGGAAATTCTCCAGTGGTTCAGAATCTGGAGCCTGCCTCATCTTCCCATAAGCTGCTGTATTTAAACATCTTTATATGTAATTTAAGATGCAAACTGTTAGAATTAATAATAGGTAATTGAAGTTTTCCCCCTAGTAAATGTTAAGGAATTCCCAGCATATTCTGCAGAGTGAAAAATATTCTATAAATCTGTCAAAAGCCAAATTTCTTCTTGCTTACTTTTTTTTAAAAGTAATATTTTGACTCTTTACTTTGGAATAGCATTTTTATCCTTCTTCTGTATCTTTCCAATGTGTTTTTTCTTAATTATTAAATATGCATGGGTATTTAAAATGAAATTCAGAATTCATAATACATGTTTTCAATAATTTATTTATTTAATAAAAAATGGAAAACTTGCAAGACTCTGTGCTAGGCACAATAGAGGATAGGAAGATAATAATTATTTATTAGGGTGTTTTATACAGAACATCTCATTTAATTATGATGACAAATCTAGGAACTATGCACTGCTATTTCCTTTGCGAGGACCCTGAGGGTCAAGAGATTAATTATTTGCCCAAGATTATCCATCTAAAATCCAGTAACACTTAATTGAAATATAGAATTGTTTGACCTCTAAGGTTTTTTCTTTTAACCTATACTGTGCCCCTACCCATCATTGCTAAATCAAGGTATAATACTTATCCAACTCGCTCCACCTCTAAGCAAAGCAGATGTGCTAAGTACTACACATGGAAAGATGTAACCTGTACTCTCAGGAAGCTTAAAATCTATGAGAAGAGAGAAAGCATGCAGGAAAATAACTGAATTTTCAGAATTCAGCAAATAACTTTGGAGTGGTACAAAGTACCATAGACTTTCAGAAAAGAATGAAAATTTGTCCAACTGGGAGAATCAGTACATCATGTTTGTGACTCCTTTTGATTTTAGCTTAAAAAGCTGGACAGGGCTGGGGCATAATGGTGAGCCTGCAATCCCAGTTATTTGGGAGACTATGGTGAGAGGATAGAGGGTTCGAGGCCAGTCCAGGCATTATAGCAAAAGCTTGCATCCAAATAATTAAATAAATACAATGATATAAAATTTAAGCAGGGTTTTAGCAAAAAAGCAGAGGGGAGGAGCATACTAGAGACTTGACTGTAGGTGTGGGATGAATGTAATGAATCAAAAATAATGTGGTGTGGGAAAGGAGTGAAAGATAAGTAAAGTAAATTGTGGTAAAGTAAATTGTGGCTAAATGTGGCAGACACTGAAAATCTGATTAGTAAGTTTGAAGTTCATCTTGTCATCAGGGGATAGGACTGAAGCTTCTGAGCAGTGTAGTGAGTGGATAGATACTGTGCTTTAATGACTTAATGTGGAAAGGAGGTGTGGCCAGAGGACCTAGAAGTTGACCAATTTATGGTAGAGAGAAAAGAGAAAATGGAATTATGACAGAGAGAAAAGAGAAAATGGGATTATGACAGAGAGAAAAGAGAAAATGGAACTAATAAATATAGCTGCAAGTCTGCTGGATAAGAAGTTTCAGGGAGAATTCAGGTAAACTTCCAAGTTTTTGAGTTTTTGTGGCTGACTGGTTGGTTGATGGGTCATTAATATAGGAAAATGCTATTCATTTGTTAATAGCAACAACATTTGCACTGTTAATAGGAATTTGAAAATGCCATTAATTTCATAAGTTGGGTGAACAAGAAAAAGTACAATCCATGACAAGGCAGATTTAGAGAAATAAAGTTTTAGAATCCTAGCATCAGGAAGCCCGGATTTTCCTGGTAAGGAATTCATCGACTGACATGTTCATCACCCAGCATAGCATTACTGAGGGGTCAATTAGATGGCCAATTCTCATGTTTGTTTGTGTGGACAAACAAAACAAAAATAACTTTGCCCCACACTTTCTATTTATTTGTTAACTGAATTAGAAAATCCACTACACTAGATATCCTACATGAATTAAGGCACTGATAATGTTCCTCAATTTTATTAAAATGTCCTATTCCTTCCTTATCAAAATGGTCAATTTTGATTGGATAGAAGACTAAAAACGATTCTCATCTTAGAACACTCGGAACCAACTTATGGTGCCAATTAGTAGGAAGAATTGCATACCAAAAGACTAGTGGGGAGAGATTTCAGAATACTTCAGCAACTTATTAGCCAATTTAATACTTAAGAAAATAAGAAATATTTTTTGGGCTGGGGATGTAGCTCAGTGGTAGAGGGCTTGCCTAGCAAATGTGAGGCCCCAGATTTAATTCACACCACCACCACCAACCACCACCACCACCAAAAAAAAGATAAGGATCTGTTTCAGGATCTATAACATATCATATGAAGTCCAATGGGCGAAGATAAAAAGACCAACAAAAACATAGAGTTTAGTGGGCAAAAAGATAATGAATTTATTCTATCTCGTAATTTTGCAGAGGCAATTCAGTTATGTTTATGATTTCCAAATTAGAAATTTTTTTTCTTTTTTTTTTGGTACTGGTGATTGAACCCAGGGGCACTCCACCACTGACCCACATCCCCTGCCCTATTTTGTATTTTATTTAGAGACAGGGTCTCACTGAGTTGTTTAGGGCCTCGCTTTTGCTGAGGCTGGCTTTGAACTCATGATCCTCCTGGCTCAGCCTTCCAAGTGCCAAATTAGAAATTTTAACTTGCACTCTTTATTATGCACTTCTTGAAGGTTTTGTCAGTCTAATTCAGTCTTTCAATAATATGTGAAAGTTCCTGAAATTGTAGCTACCCAGGACAGAGTATTATTATGTTATCATGGTGCATGGTAGAATCAGACCCCGTTTATACCTGACAGAAAATGAAATAATGGCTATTTCACTCTACAGTGATACAGGTAAAGATATTTGTCATTAGCCGGGTATGGTGGTCTACACCTGTAATCCTAGCAGCTTGGAAGACTGAGGCAGGAGGATTGGAAGTTCAAAGCCAACCTCAGCAGGGGCAAGGCACTAGGCAACTCAGTGAGACCCTGTCTCTAAATAAAATACCAAATAGGGCTGGGGATGTGGCTCAGTGGCCAAGTGCCCCTGAGTTCAATCCCCAGTTCCAAAAAAGAAAAAAAAAAGATATTTGTCCTTATTTTATAAACTTTAAATGTGTACATAGGCATAGAGACATAAATGCTTAGCCTCATTTTTAATCAATAAATTGAATTGCAAAAATTCCATAACTTTGCAAACTTCACAATGATTCAAAGTTCAGGAGTGTTGTTAATATAACAGAAATAAAACTCAAAATTATCTGAATAGGTTGGAATATGAAACTAAAACTACAATCAGAATTTAATAATGTAGGACTGGGGATGTAGCTCAGGAGTAGACCAATTGCCTAGCAAGTATGAGGTCCTGGATTTGATTCTCAGCAGTAAAAAAATAAAAATAAAAAAATTAACAATAGATATGAGTATTTTAGATTTTAAAAAATCAACAGAAACCAAAAGGAATGAAGTTAGCTTTTCAGAAGCATGTAATGATAATGTAATTTATCAGAGATTTTAGTGGATATGGTAGCCAGCCTCCATGATAGCCCCAATGATTCCAGGCTCCTATCATTCACATTGTCTTGTATCTCCCTCCCACAATGACTAAGTTGATCTGTAACTAATAAGACATTGAGGAGGGCCTGTGGTAGAGTTTAGCATGTGCCAGGCCCTGGATTAAACCACTAGGTTATAAACAAAGATATTGAAGAAATGATGATATGTGACTTCCCAGGTGGGGGCATAAAGGATATGGCAACATCTGCCTTGCTTTTGTTTTTGGATCACTCTCTGAAAGTGGTGTGGGAACGAACTTCAGTGTCATGAGGACTCTCAGCCAGTCCTATGGAGAAACCCATGTGGTTAAGGAGCTGAGGTTGTTGACAACCAGATGACAATGAACTCAACCACATACAGAAGCATCCTAGAGACTCCACAAAGTTTCCAATGGCTACAACCACAGCCAATATCTTGAATCCACTTCATGAAAGACCCTGAACCAGAACCACTTAGATAAGCTGCTTTCAAATTCCTAACTCCCAGGAACTGAAACACACACACACACACACACACACACACACACTACAGATATAGTGGAGGAGGGTAGGGAATACTGGGGATTAAACCCAGATGTGCTCTACCACTAAGCCACATTCTCAGCTTCTTTTATTTTAATTTTGAGATGGGTTCTTGCTAAATTGTCTAGCCTGACCTCAAACTTTCAATCCTCCTACTTTAGCCTCCAAAGTTACATGTGTAAGCCACAGCATATGTAGATAATGAATTTTTTGTTGTAGTTTTGAACCACCAAGTTTTGTGGTAATTTGCTGTATATTGAAAGATAACTAATATTTCTAGAAGTGGGTTGCTGCCATTTTAACAAATTCTAAAAATGTGGAAGAGCCATTGGAATTAGGCAGTGGCAGAAACTGGATTTGAAGAGAGTTAAATTTCAAATTTTTATAAAAAAAAATTTCTGTACTGGGGATTGAACACAGGGCCTCACACATGTTAGCCAAGTGATCTACCACTGAGATATACCCCCATCATTTTTTTTTTTTTTTTTTTAAGACAGAGTCTTGCTAAATTGCCCAGACTGGCCTTGAACTTGCAATCCTCTTTTTCAGTCTCTTGAATAACTGGAATTACAAGCATATGCTGCTGTACCAGACTCTGAAAAATGTCTTAAACAGGCTGTTATTAACAGCCTTTGAAAGTTGCTGCTAAGAAAACTGCTATTGGCAACTGGAAGAAAGGGAATACTTTAATACAGTAGCAGAAAGTTAAGCAACCTTGTCACCTGCAGCAATGCTGACTGGAAATGATATCTAATAAAATAGATGGTGTAGGTAAGGGATTTTTGGTTAGAATTTTGAAGATGTTATTTGGTTTCTTGTTGTGCTTGGTTCCTTCTTGTTGTTTATAGTAAAACATGAGAGGAGAAAGAATAATTAAAGGAGGGCCTCTTAAACTAAAACCAAGACTTGTTGGCCTTGAAAATTGCCAGCCTCTCAGGATGGAAAACAGTGCTAAAATAAAGAAATGGCTTATAGGAAAAGATCAAAAACAGCCACAGCCAGATAGTCATGATATGAAAATGAAGGTGAGGACATGGTTCTAAAAGCCTTTGTTTACCCTTTAGAATTGGGGGGTGGAGCAAGTCTGTAATCCCAGCTATTCAGGAGGCTAAACCAGGAGGATCTCAAGTTCTAGGCCAGCCTGAGCAACTTAGTGAGAACTTGTTTCACAATAAAAAATAAAAAGGACTGGGGATATAACTCAGTGGAGGAATGCTCTGAGTTCCATCCCTAGTACTAAAAAGTAAGTAAACTAAACTAAACTAAACCAAAATAAAAATGACTGGGCATGTACCTCAGCGGTACAATGTCCCCAATACAAAAAAAAAAAAAAAAAATATATATATATATATATATATATATATATATATATATACACACACACACACATATATATATATGGGAAAAGCAAACCTTAGGAATATCTAATATTGTGCCTCAGAGAACCATTAGGGCTTTTCGAAAGCTAAAGGTACTGCCCTTCAGTAACCTCCACAGAAAACCCAAGTACAGAAGGTCTTATCTCAAAAGATTTATAGGTGTGGCTTTTGTATAATAGAATTAATCCCAGCAAAATTCACTGGAGACTTACTTCACTTGGAGATTTTAAGAACATTTAATTGCTAAAAACATCAGCAGGCTAGGCTGGGAGTGGTGGCACAGGCCTGTAATCCCAGCAGTTTGGGAGGCTGAGGCAGGAGGATTGCGAGTTCAAAGACAGCCTCAGCAACAGTGAGGTGCTAAGCAACTCAGTGAGACCCTGTCTCTAAATATAATACAAAATAGGGCTGGGGATGTGGCTTAGTGGTCAAGTGCCCCTGAGTTCAATCCCTGGTATTCCCCTGACCCCCTGACTCAAACAAACAAATAAACAAACAAACAAAAACCATCAGCAGGTTGAACTGAAAGGAATAGAGATAGAACAAAAAAAAAGAAAAGAGGCTTTTGGACCTCCAAATTTCTTTAGGAAGGAACCAGATTAGGAAAAAAAAAAAAAAAAAAAAATCACAGCTGCAAACCTAGGCTATTTTTCATGGGAAAAGAAGTTAAGTCAAGAAAGTGGAACAAAAAGTCCAAAAAACAGAGCCAAAAGTCATAGAAAATCATTCCCAGGAAGCAGTCGGAATAAATATCAGTGAAGAGCCTCCAATATTTGCCTAGCTGGATTCCATAATTGCTATAGACCCCTAACTCCTGCATACTTCTTGTTTCCTACATTTTGAATAGGAATGTCTATATTGGTTATCTATTTCTTTTTTTTTCTTT